>JAUZST010041710.1:0-26603 GCA_034779995.1 Parotocinclus haroldoi
AGGTTTAATAAACATTTAATATGTTACATAAATTATAGCATGTCCCGTCTTGTAACATAGGGCATGTTCGTTTAATCTCACCAGCCGGTTATTAGGACCAAAACGATCGCGTCCTGATGTGGTCCCATTAACCAGATTCTACTAGATTACACATTGATGCAATATCTAAGTAATGTTTGCGATGGTGCAGAAACACTGATGCAAAATTGAATCAGGTGATATCAGTAGATTGCATGGTCTGCAAGTATGATATGTGCCATTACTGATTTCTAGCCTAAAACTAACACGCATTATTACTGTCATTTTAGTATTTCATATAGTGCCTATTATTTTGAGAAACAAATCATAGTTTTGCTGCAGTAAATTGTCGTGTTTCTTTAATGTCTTTGACTACTCATTTAAATTACTCAACAAGTCAATATCGAAAATAAGTACTTATGGCCATCAACAGCTCTACTTTAACACCATGTAGATTTGTGTTCATTTGATGCATAATTTACAGGGAAACCTCTTATCCTATGGTTGTACACCGGATCAGTTTAATATTGCTTTTGCTTTTAACTGACCAGCTAATAAGCCAGTAAAGGCAGTGTGTTAAAGGCAAGAGGAAGAAAATTGTGTACTTATGAAATATTTGTTTTTTTTTTCCAGAGAACAAAAAAATCATAGCAACAGTTTAAATACAGTATTTAATCACAAGACCAATTGTCAAATAAATCTTGTTTAAGGTGTTTCTGTTGAGTTATTATCCAGTATTCAGAGTCTATGTGACAATCCCTACCTTGTTCCAGTATTTTTAAATCTCTGCCTCCTTTATTTTTCTGTGTTCTGTTACAATATGTGACTAAAATGATCATCTGATTGGTCCTCCTGCCTCCCTGTTATCTGCGGAATGGGCAGGGCTTGCTCTCTAAAGTGCATGGACAGGCTACAATATGAAATGAACAACAGTTAATTCATAATTAACCACTGAATAGGAGGAGGACACCATCCAGAATTTTGTCTACTTCTGTTGGTCAGTTTTCCCCTATCATCATTTGTTGCTGCAGGTTACTGGTTAGGATAGTGGGTAGAAGATTAAACTCGCTCATTATAGCAGAAATTTGCTTCAGGTGATTTCAGTGACTAATATTAACATTTTCCAGCACACAGTCATTTTGTAGGAACATACACACGTCATCTTGACTGATGGACAATAGTGTTCAGCATTTGTTTGTTTAGTAACGTATATTCTTGTTTTTTAGCAGATGACTTGCTTAGCAGATTTCATGCCTTGACTTTCCAGGAACTAAAGTCTCTGTACTTTGTTTCTGAGCAGCTCTGAGGTGAGAAACTTCTTAGGTGGTGCTTGTGCAAAAGATTATATGTGCAGGGGCGGACAGCAACCTGCAGGATCTGGAGACTGACAGGAAATGCAGCAGCTGAAGGTGGGCGGCCTGGCTGAGAGTAGCGTGACGATTCTTATATTGAGCACAGCTATGTGATTCAGATATGATAGTGGCACATTTGGTGTCTTTACTGGTACCTTTATGTTCCACTGTAGATTGAACAGTAAGTGTCAATGTGACAGCTACAGAATGTTTTATGCATATATACTCATCCATCATGTATCTGGAGCAGGGAAATCCTCTTTTAATGCTATTTGCTTTGAAAACACTTTCCAAACAGTTTGTAGCTCTAAAGAATTGGTATTTCTTTGCAACCTGGAGAATTGTCAATTCATTTTGTTTCAGGAAGGTTGCTATGGCGTCTAAAGTTTTGAGAATCAAAAAATTGAATCCGTAACCAAAAAAATTACATTTTGCAATAAAAACCTGTTTGTAAACAGAATATTTGTGTTTGTAATCGTCTATTTTGAGTTTTATATTGTTGAGGTATCCTTTTTCACTTTATTTGCGCCTTTTCTCTCTCTTCTCTCTCTCTTCTTCTCTGTCTTTTACGCCGTTGAAAAATGGTCGGTGATAAACACAGGGAAGATAGTTTTAGCAATTATCTCTTTTATAATGCTCAGTTTGTCGTATAGGGGTACAGTTACACTATTAACTTGTTAATCTGGGTGATATTTTGATAACATAACATTAAGAATTAATGTTAAGATTTATTAAGTTGGAACAAACCACCCAGCAACAGCCATTCATTACATCATTTTAGTTATATCAGTATATTTTATTTTACGTTTTAATTCAGATTTCAAGTTTATTGTTAAGCTGCCAAAACATCATATAGTTTAGCCTAAACGTTGTTTTATGTAGGGAGCTATGTATAAATGTTCTACGTTAGGACATTGTCAGAACAGGACCTTTATTTCACAAAGTGATTGAACTACGTAACGTTAAGTAAACTGAGATAAGTTAACACTACCTAGATTAACCAGTTAGCAGTCTGACTCTTTGCCTCGTTATTAATAGGCAGAATCGTTAAAACTAGCTAATAAGAGAAAACAATCACACAGCTTCCCTCTGTTTATCACCGACCATTTTCTAATAGGGGTAAAAGAGTGGCGTGCTTTGGCTGATGTGACGGACCCTGTAGAATAAGCTGGGCGGGGGCTTAACTCCAAGTCAAATCGGGTCCAAAAGTCAAAAGCGAGAAACTTTTTAAAGTGAAAGCGCAACGGAGAAAAGGCACAAAGAAAAGGAAAATGGATACTTCAAGAATATTAAACTCAAAACAAACGATTACAAACAGAAGGTTACATATTCTATTTTTTGGTTCTCAAAACTTTAGGACCTATTTTGACGCCATAGATTTGTTTCATGTAGTCACGTGTAAAGAAAAAAACACTCTGTATGGAAAAAAAAAAGACTCGAGATGCATCGTGAACTCTCTGAATCGTAATCGAATCGTGACGTGCCTAGAGATTCCCACCACTAAAAAAAAAATATATATATATATATATGTGAAATCAGATTGCTGGGAACTCTTCTATAGGATGTCTTAATCTGATTTCTAGATCGGAGTATGCTGTATACATGAGCATTTGAATACCAGCAATCAGACAACTGCAGAACTTTGTCTATGGTCGGACTATTAAGTGCATATAAATGCACTCACTGTTTCACTGATCCAATTTTTTTGCACCCTTGAATAGGGTATGCTTTCCCTTCTTTTAGTCAGATCAAAAGCATTGTATTTTGCTGCCTATTTTTTTAAATCTTCTGACCACTTTTGTTGGTGAGATCTTTACATCTGCAGGTTGATCACACTATTCCAAGTATACCCTCAACGCTGCTGCATGAGAAAGCCTAACAAAGTTGGCAGTGTTTGAAATACTGACCCCGAGTTAGTCTAGAGTTAATGATCATACCTCATCCAAAGTCACTCAATTTTCCAATTCTATTGTGGACTGCTCCACAATCTACAAAAAACCTACTGGTGTGATTTCACTCCAAATTCCATACAAAGCCGATTCCAAAAAGGTTGGGACACTAAACAAATCGCGTACAAGAGCCACTCACTGTAGGATATGTACTATACAGTATAGCAAATTGATCAAGTAATACCAAGAACTGAATCAAAGGCACACGTGAACATGTGGTGCTTCTTTTACACAACCTCGAGGAAAGTGATCTGTTATTTAGTACAAGCTGCTCTACTAAGGCAAATATACTGCTCACAAAAATGAAATGTGCTTCCAAATTATTCAGATTCTAGAAAAAAAAAAAAAAAGAAAACAAATCCAAGACTTGATGCCAGCTTGGCAGTGCAGCATACCCTGTTAATCAAGACTATCTAAACTTATGCATGCAATCTAGGCCAGTGGTCACTGCGTGGATTATTTACGCCTGGTGTTTTCCTGACTTCCAGCATTACTGTATGCAAACTAATAGTAACTAAGTGATGTAAGAAATGTAATGTTGCCCAGAAAAGCTGAATGGCAAATCTTTCCTGATGCAATCCTTCGAAATGGAGGCAGAGTTGATTACAAGCCCTTTGTTTTTTTTTTCCTTTTCCCTGAATCAGTGAATTTTCAGCAGTCATGAGGTTATGGTCAGTTTTGTTTTATCTACATGGACCTTTCAGTGTGATTGCACCCTGAGCACTCACCAAGAAGCTTTGGGTTGCCAGTAAATTCTATGCATGCGCCAATCCAGCGCTCTTCTTTTCACTAAAAGTCATTCAAATGATTGTGGAGCTGCCATGGCTCTAGTACGTTTATGAAGTTATAAATGGTTGCTGTACCCGTTGTTTATAAGTCTTGACTGACGTGTTATAGCAGAGATATGCAAAGGCAGTGGCACTAGTAGCTTGTGGTTCTGTAATGTCCTACAAATGATTCAAACCCAGGCTATGACCAAACTTTCAGACTGACATTCTGGAATCTTCCGCTATATAGTTAGGAATTACGTTTTTGTGAAATAGGACGTTGTTCACACGATAGTCTGTTTATGACACTGTACTGTACATGCAGTATAAAGAAGAACAAAGGAACAAGACAACAGCGCAAGCAGTGCATAAATGCATCGGCGATACAGCTCAAAACAAGTGGAACGCTACCATTTACACGGCATCCGCTGCATGCCAAACCTTGAGTGTATGGAAATTGACAATCGTTACAGAAAACGCAGTGAAGTTAATATCTTGCGTAAAGGCTGGTTTGAGGAACCTTTAGTTGGACAGAAGCCAAAGATGTATTTATAGACATTTTTCGGAAGAACGCGAGCTTGTTACTAATAGGTAAACTAGAACAAGCTGGAACAGTCTCTAGTCCAAATGTGAGCTAATGAGCAAGCTATTACAAGTAATGTGGTGAGCTCTTGAGTAAATGATGAACTAGCGCTTAAACTCCCACCTCTGCTCATTGATCTGCATGTGGACCGTGGTGGCCTAGAGGTTAAAGTACTGGAGTATGGGCCAATTAAATTGTTCCAAGAGAAACAAAAATGCTAAGAACATAATATTTATAAATAAGTATGGCTTACTGTCACCTCACAGTGACAAGGTCCTGGGTTCAATCCCTAGGTAGAGTCCGCATGTTTTCTGTTTCCACGTGGGTTTTCTCCAGCTGTTCTGAGTTCCTACCACAGTCCGAACATGTGTTAGGTTAATAAGTGCCTCTAAAGTGCTACAAGTGTGCGTCTAAATGTACAAGCACTACAATGGATTGGCACCCCGTCTAGGGTTGTTCCTGCCTAGACACCGGATCTCCCGCAGACCAGTACAGGATCAACTGGATAAGAAATCGAGTGAGTAAATAAACGTCCAGCAATCACTCATGTGGTTAGTTCATGTTTCAATTACACTCACATTTATGCTAAAGCGCTTCCATCTCACTGCAAGTGTGGCTCATAGAAAACCGAACAGAAAGTTATATGGCGTTGCTTGCTTATTCATTTACATGTATTTATTACGTATTCTTATTAGTGTACAAAATAAGTATTTGATACCCTGCAAAATGCTACACTACAAATGCTACTACTATTAAACCTTTATTGTAGGATTTACACGTATAGCGAACTTACAAACAAGAACTACTGTTGCTTAACAACTTTGTTTATTGAAAAATAAAGTTCTCACTAAATTCCAGTCAACGTTTGAAGAACTTATCCAGTGGGATCTGACGCCTTTTCTTGACGGACTGCACTTGAATAAAATCAAGAAAGTGGTGGGCGTGGTCACCTCCCGCTGGTTTTGCTCTCATCAACACAACTTTTCGGATTTCCTGAACTTTGATAAAAGCATAAATTCTCCCGGGGATCCCAAAAATCCTCCCATATCTCTCTGACCCGCTTTGTATCTGCTCTAAGTGCCTTCTTTTTCTTATTCGCTCTCACGTTCTTTGTTCTTTGGTCCAAATAAGCGAATAACATTACACATATATAATAGGATTTGTTTCGGTACTTTAGGATTCGGTCCAAATAAGTGTCTGGTCCCATTAAACGGTGGTCCAATTAACCAGATTCAACTGTATATAATGTAACCAACAGTGAATGCAGTAGGCATATACCCTGCTACTCAACTCAATTTCAGTTCTCATCTGTCTTCATGAACAACTTGCTTCAGCTTGTTTTCAAGTTTTGTTTGTGTTTATAAGAAATTGAGCATTTGCCTACTAAATGTGTGCTTCAGGGCAGAAACTTCCTCCCCTCTACTCCTGGAGGCAACGGGAAACTAAACTACACTGTTCTGATTGGAGACAAACCCTGTGCCTTAACTGTGTCTGACACCCAGCTGCTGTGTGAATCACCCAATCTAACTGGACGTCACAAGGTTCTAGTAAGTGAATGCAGCATAGCTGATAATTCATCACATCCTCAAGTGTCCTTTTTCATAAACTGAGCATAGCATGTCAGTTATTGTTTGGCCTTAAATGTATTTGGAGGCACATCAAGTAGACAATAGAGCTGAGCACAGCCTAATAATGGTGCTATTTGTGATTTGGCATGGAAGTTCTAAGCTGACGCCACCTGGTCTGCTGATAGATGAATGGCAGACATTATCGCAGATCGGTTTACTACCACAAACACACAAACACAGCTGGCATGGTGGGTCCATCTGCTGCGGTCTCTGTTTTAACATTTCATAGTAAAGTGCCAGAATTATGTCTAGAAATGAATTTAAATGAACCTATGACACTATATTTAAGACCATCTGTGTATAAGTGCAGTTGTTTGGAGTTACAATAATGTTACATAAAAGGTATGCAGAACTGTGTGTTGTGTGTTGATTAATGGTCTGGGATTCATTAAAGGTCTTGTCATGCCACATTGTAGAGAACTGAGTGGTTCTGAATGCCTGTTTTAAGACACTTCATGAAGTAAAGCACCACAACTTAGCACAACATATTAAAACACAGTTTTGTCATTTGTACGCATCAGGCACGTGTAGGTGGAATTGAGTTTTCTCCAGGTGTGGTTCACATCACCTCTGACAGCCCTCTCAGCAGCACTGCCATCATCAGTATCGCAGGAGCAGGGTGCCTCCTCATTCTCTTCATCATAATCGTACTAATCGCCTACAAGCGCAAGTCCCGCGAAAGTGACCTGACCCTCAAGCGTCTGCAGATGCAGATGGACAACCTTGAATCCAGAGTGGCGTTAGAGTGTAAAGAAGGTATGGATTGACGTGCTTGATTGGTAGAGAGTGTAGATTGAAGTCATGAGAGTAATATGAATTGTGATTTAACTGTAAATTACAAATGAACAGTGGTGTGTGGTGTTCAGCATGGTCAGTGTTCATTGCCTGAATATTAAGGACCAGTATAAAAGGCCACTGATTTACATTTAATATCAGACAGGTTTCTTTTCTGCACCTCATCAAATTTTGATTCATCGGGTAAGGAATTGATTTTCTCATTTCAGTCAATAAAACCTGTGTCAACTTGGTTGATTTGGCTTAAGTTGGCACACACGCAACTAGAGTAGAGTAATATAGTTGCCACTGACTGAAAAAAGATTGCCTACGCTCGCCTTGAACTAAACAATTAGTAGGTTGTGAATATATATTTAACTTTTGAAATGGTTTGTTATTCAGAACCACACACTTATTCAATAATACCAAGCTCCTAATCCTAAAATGTAACCTAAATAATAAAGCAATTGTAACTACAAGCTACACGCATTAATGAAAGCCCTTAATGTCTAGTTGCAATCTTTTTAACTTGGCCCTGCAATAATGAGAATTTCTAAGTGTGAAGTGTTCATTCCTTAATTTTTTTATCCGCTTAATCATGGTCAAGGTTTCAGGAAAGCCAGTGCCTAGCTGGTGGCACAGTGTGCATGGCAGGAGCAACCCTAGACAGGGCACCAATCCATCGAAGGGCACACAGTCACACACTGATACACACCTTCACACACTAAGGGCACTTTAGACATGGGAAGGACATACAAACTGCACACAGTCCGAGGGTCTGAATGTGAATTAAGGATATCTTATTGTAGCAACAGACAATATTATTTATTTTCTTGTTCCTGACCCCTTAATTATTCAATCTGGCCCATTAGTGTTCAAGTTGCTGGTAACCTGGGAATTAAATTACAAGATATGGTAATAAATATCAAGCAACGCTTAGATACTTCACTTTAACTCAGTCAGAAAGTTTCCCTATTGCAAAACAGTCTGCCCCTGTGTACTGAACTGTGAACTTTTTCTCCCCCTAGAGGGGAAAAGTGTGAAATCTGACACTTGGTGGGAGTACTTGCACAAATAGGCAGCCAGGAAACAGCTTTATTTGTTTAAAAAGAGACATATTTCGTTGAGACAAGATAGATCTACAGTCATAAAAATAATTTTATAGATGTTTTTTTCACTCATGAAAACAAAGCTTTACCTTTTCACTGGTTATTTAAATTGTGCAATTTTGTACATATTTAATGTCTGTATTACAATTTGTGAAATGTGTTTTGATATTGACTGGACATTAGAATAGTTACACAGTTATAGGCTATTGTAATGTAAACCTAAAGGGTATTTTAACAAGAAAACTGGGAAAGTGATACCCAAATGCTTCAGCGATTAAGCCCGAATACACAAGTTGAATGCTTCCATCCACCTTAAGCAATAAAGAGGATGGTATATATTGCCTGATACTTTTGATTGACAGAAGCCAAAAATACAACAGGGAAGATCAGACAGATGTAACAAGAGACTCACAGAGTGAATGTTAACCAGTTATTGGTAAAAGAGCATATACAGGTACTACCTACAATAGGACAGGCACATACACTTGCAAATGCCATTTCCACCTTGTTGCAAATAAGCAGCAGAAAGTCATACACAAGCACAAGTCAGTATCTAAATACATCAGCTGAGTTGAAACGATCTCTAATCCAAACATGAGCATTGGTTCGCTTGAGTGATCAGCTGGCCAGAAAAAGCAAAACTCCCTGCACTAGAGTGAAACATAACAATAATAATATGGCAGTACAAAAAGTAAATAGCATAGGAATCTGTAATAATAAGTCAAATAAACGTAAGTTTAGCACCATACTGCAGGAGGTTCTTGCAAACAGGAGTGAAACCGTGTGAAATTCAATTTTGCAGTGATGGTAAGACGTCACAGCTGTCAAATGACTGGCATTCTCTAATGTCAACTCCAATGTTCTAGTGTACAGCACTGTCTGTTTACAGCTGCAATGTCAGTTAAATGACATTGTTTATTTCCAATCATTATAAGCAGGTATAAAAATCAATTAATAATTTATATATGAATTTGAAAAGATGTCCATGTACTGACACATTTCTCACATAAGTTTGCATTCACTGTTTATATAACTGCAGTCATTATTCAACCCACACAGTAACTGTTGTACATCTTCAAGACTATAGTTGGCAGAGAAAAGTTGACATGTCAGTGAAAACATGAGTTTCATGAATTTTACAAATCTCCAGAACTATAAAAAAGGAAAAGGAAAAAGTTTCAGCATGCTTATCCTGTATCATGCACCTGATGTACTCATATCAGTACCATTATCATGTTAGGATATGCTATGAATGGTTTACAGTTCAAATAATATATAATATTATTTTATTAAATAAAATATATAATAATATCAACTTATTGTTGACAGTTTCTTTAAAGAAATCTATAAACGCATCTATGACAATGTACCTATAATGTACACAAATATGGTAGGTGGACAAACCGGAAAAAAAAAACTTTATTGAATGATCTGCCAACTGAGACTGCATAGCCCTTTTTGTTACTATAATCCAATTTTCCAGCCGAATGACTTGGCATTTTAATGTCTACTTTAAGTGTTTCCATGGCTACTGTGAAATACACTTTATAGGAAATCCACCCAAAATTGATTATGTTCAAATGGCATTTACTACTGAAGGTGAGTAAATTAATAGCACGGTGTGATCTGTGCATCTGACCTACAGTCAGGTAAACGTTCTTACACAGTGGGACTACTGAATATATGCACACACATTAACAGAATTCCACTTTGTGCTAATAACATCAGTTAATTGATTTCATTTGTTTAATTTTAAAGAGAACGATGCTGTAATGTTTAGTAATCTGCGATGGTTGTGATTATAGTGGGTATTTGTGTTATTCCTCTAGCATTTGCAGAGCTGCAGACTGATATTAATGAGTTGACTAGTGACCTGGATGGAGCAGGCATTCCTTTCTTGGACTACAGAACCTACACCATGCGTGTACTCTTCCCTGGTATTGAGGAACACCCAGTACTTAAAGACCTGGAGGTTAGACATCTAGACTAACTGTGCCTTTCATTCATATACGTTTATAAAAGACAGACATTGAATAGTGTTGGTTCAGCCACCTGGAATACATCCATCTAACAGTACTGGTAATCTTAATCATAATCATAATCTATTGTTGTTCAATCTTGAGTTCACTCTTGAATCTCCAACAGTTTGATTATTTGTCTGCCCCCCATCTGCGTTTTGTTTCTCATTTTGTTTCTCATTTGCTAGACTATTACTCAGATCTATCTAGCTTGTAGCAATTTAACTTCAAATGTTTCCAAAATAATGAGTTAGGCCACACTGACACATTACAGTGATGGACAGAAGATTTTCACTGATGAACAGTATATTTAAATGATCTTTGTCACATTCACTAAATTTCATTTTTATTATTTGTAATGAACCACACTGATATTCACAATTGCTCACTGGATAATCTTTGTAATGATGTGACACAACTATTTTCTCAGCACAGGGATGAAATTAAAATCCTAATAGAGTGAATTCTACTGCACACCACAGGTTATTTAGACCAACTTATGACAGTGATGGGCATTGCAAATTTAATCTCTCCAGAGAGGGAAACCTATCCTAGAAGCCAAGGTTTGGATCCCCATGCTTGATGAGCTCTGGTTTTAATAAGCTACATTAATTAAGCTTTAATTGGAAGTAAACATTCCTGCTCTCTGGAGGAGTTTATAGTGAAATTTGGTCTAATGAATGCTGCAGTCAGCTAACCTCTGGACGCTGACAGGTTTCTAATGGTTATTGATGGGACAAATGGCATGTATTATGAGACCTCTGCAGTATTAGATATCAAAAGCTGTTGAGACCAGATATTAGCTGTGAGGATGCACTGATACGATTTTTTCTATTTTCTATGCAGAGCTCTGTGTGTCAGCTCAAGCATCTTTTATTCATGGTTATACCATATAGTGTCAATTCTCATGGCAATAAATACAGTTGCCTTATTAGCCATTACATTGATATTCAATATTACACTGGTACATTTTAGGTTGACTTAGGAGACTGAAATAATGATATACGGTAATATTGTACCATTGCTTAAACAATTTTTATATACTATATCCTATATACTAATGTATATCTAATCTAATGGTAGCCTAAGACTTTTGCACAATATTATGCAACAGTTATTATGAAAAGGCATTATACTACACAGAGTGCACTGAAAAACTGTTTGGATTTAACATGAATTAATTAGATTTAAACATGATGATCCCATTAGTAACTAATACTTTATACTATACAATTAATATAATGAGAATCAAGGTTTTCTCACCTTTTTCCAAAGTGCATTATCTATGGAAATTAAATGCTCCTTTGATATCCTCTCAATACTTTTAAAAGATTAATTTGCGAAAATACAAATTATTGAAAACATACAATCCCTCTGAAACCACAATCTTTGTTTGTTTGTTTTTATTATTTTATAGGTCCCAGGCTACAGGCAGGAGCAAGTGGAGAAGGGTTTGAAGCTCTTTGGTCAGCTGATCAATAACAAGGTGTTTCTGCTGTCCTTCATCCGCACACTGGAGGCTCAACGAGGTTTCTCCATGAGAGACCGCGGCAACGTGGCCTCACTCATTATGACCGTGCTGCAAAGCAAGCTGGAGTATGCTACTGATGTGCTCAAACACTTACTTGCTGACCTTATTGACAAGAACCTGGAGAGCAAGAACCACCCAAAACTGCTGCTGCGGAGGTAACAGAACAGTCAGTTCTCAGATTTCTGTGTGACTATTAATGACTATTACATATGCTTATACTGTACGCATGTCTATAGATGAGACACAACAGACTAAAACACATACACTAAAAGTAGTGGCTCTACTAGTAAAAGAGAATTAATTTAATTTAAAAATGTAAAAAATCAAATCAATAAGTAAGTATTGTACTTTAAGCAAAACCACAGGTTCTATCATTTTGTTACTCTTACATGCGATACTTTCTATAATGTCCCTTTTAAAATAAAATAGTATTCTTCAATAACATCTTATAAGAAAACAGCAGGGATTTTGTGACCATTCCTCATTACAGAATCTGTCCATATTGCCCATGGTCCAAAAGTCCTCTCTCGTGCACTCTATTCTTTAGTTCACTCCAGCCAGTCATCTACTTTCATTACAACACTAGCAAGCACAAATGTTCGTGTTTAGGTCAAAGCCATCTTGTTTAATTCACATACAGCCATTAATCATGGCCGTTGATGGAGTGTACTAAAAATCCCATGGCAACTGGATATGTTCTCCAATCTATTGATTACGGCTCATCATGCATGAAGTTGTATATATGCTTATAAACCAATCTGCTTGGTGGGGCTTTTTAGTGTGAAAATCCTTTCCCTAGTGTTGAGAATTACACAGTATTATCACTGGCACGAGTCTGAGTAAAAGTACATACCACGTGTACATATATAGCTCTGGAACAAATTGTCCCGCTGCAAAATGGTGGTTTTCAATCTATTCTATTTGTTTAAGAGAAATATAACATTGTTATTACATTCTATAAACTAATGACAAATTCCAAATAGCAAAAAGCTACTTTATAGCAAAACAATACTAATGACCTAGGAAAGTTTCACATTGTGTTCATGTTTCTTGTACTTTTCGACAATAAATGAGATTTGGTTTGGGTGATCATCTAATCAGTACCTAATTATGTAGAATGAGCTGTGTCTGTGTTGCTATTCAGCAGATATTCTCTTGCTCCAGAGCTATATACTATACATGAACAAGACCAAATGTGTGTGGGCATCTAAATTGTGTTGCTAATGGGTGCTTAGAATTAAGCACGCAGCTCTCTCTATTGAAGCATAACAACTATAGAAAAACACCGGCAGTAGAATGTATGGAATATCAGAGAGCTCAGTGACTTTCAGCTTGGAATTTTGCTATGTTTTATTTTGCTATATTTTTTGATATGTACAGGAAGTGTTTAGCACTAGCATGCTCTTAACATCAGTGGGTCAGATCATTATGCATGGGCTCTGAAACAAGTTGGATGACAATAATTGCATCTGGTGACATTGAAATAACTACTTTCTCACTATGAAACATGACATGCTCTGACACATTTATCATTATAATATAATTATGATTAATAATCCCTACATGCAATTTAAAAAAAGCATAAAAACTGAAGGGATAGGGACTAGAGGAAATTCTGTATGCACTCTACACTGATTCATTTTATGTAGTCAAAAGAGGAACGCAGAATTTAAAAGTAAACTTTGGAACAAGCTAATAACCACCTCAGATGTTCGTCAGCTTCAGACCCAAGATCTTTTAATAGACAATAAAACGACCACCGTATTTTATACAGTTCTGCTCATAGGTTTAGGCTCATAGGCGATTGTCATTTTAGAAGTTATGATTATGCAAAACATATTATTCCTTTTATGTAATTATAGTGGCTATATGAAGCTGTTTATTAGGAGTTGTGAGAGAATAGTGAATGTATTGTATACATCTTAGTCTAGTATAAATTAGTTATAGTTATAATAAGTAACTGAAGTTATTCTTCTTGCTTCTTACTATTATGTGTTGGACATTTGAGCATCAATGACAGCCTTTTGTAACAGGTCGTGAGACTGCCTTCTCTTTTTGTGATAAAGGCTCCAAGAACTATAAAGTCTTTGGTTGTCTTGCACATTTCGGTTCTCCCCAGAGTGGCTTAATGATGTTGAAGTACGGGGCGTTGGGGGACACTCCAAAACCTTCAATTTAGTCCTCTGAAGCCACTATATGATTAATTTTGGCTTAGGCTTTGGATTGTTGGTATGTTGAAAACTCTGTGTGTACGTCGAACTATGCATAAAAAGTTTTTTCCAAGAAAATCTGCTGTACATATACTGCCCACAAAAATTAAGGGATACTTCAAAATTAAATATCCCATAATAAAACAACCCCTATTTTTTGTGAGCAGTGTACTTTGGAACATGTTCCTAATTTATGGTGCTTAACTCATTTTGACTTTCATTTGCAGTTTTTTAACAATCACAATATATGGTCACACTGTGGTCAGCAAACAATATTCTGGTAGTCTGTGGCATTTAATCGATGCTCAGTTAGGATTATGGAACCAAAATGTGCCAAGACCACATCCTTCACATGATTACCTCACCACAAACAGCTTGAACCACTGATAAAAAGCAGGTTAGAGTCACGCCAAATTCTGACCCTTCCAGCTTATATCTAGACTCGTCAGGCAGCATTTTTCCAGTCTTCTGTTGTCCATTTTTGGTGAGCCTGTGTTAGTTGTAGCCTGAGCTGCCTGTTCTTAGGTGACAGGAGTAGCATTCAATGGGGTATTCTGCTACAGTTTTCTTTTAGCTTGACCCTGTCTGGCCATGTCCTCTGACCTCCAGTATTTTCAAGGCGTTTTCACCCCGAAATCTGCCGCTCACTGGATATTTACTCTTTTTCTGCCCATTCTCTGTCAACCCTTGAGATGTCTGTGTGTGAAACTTCCAGTAGATCAGTAGTTTCTGAAATACTCAGAGCAGCCCATCTAATACCAACAAGCACACCGTTTTAAATCACTTAAATCACCTTTAATCTCCATTCTGATGCAGTTCGACTTGACCATATATACATAATAATTCATTGAGTTGCTGATTTGATATTTGCATTAACAAGCAGTTGCACAGTATGTGTACCTTATGAATTGGCCATTTAGAGAGAGAGTGCTTTTTTGCGTATTTTGCTGAAAATGTAGTTTTTCTGTGATTTTTTTTCAAATGCGGACCTACCTTGGGAGCATGCTTTACAATAGGAAGTAAATTGCATTCTACATGCAACAGTATACCCCCAGGGTTTATAAGAATTATTCTTCCATCGGGTTAGGGATTTGTCAGACTAGAGCTATATCCAGATTACTAGAACAAGAAATAGTTTTTATTGATGTGCAGTAAAGCGGTGTTTATGTAGGTGACACACAGGCCACTTATCTCTTTTTCGATCTAGTCGAGCAAGCTATTGCATTATTGGTGCAAGATCCTTGAAATGAAAGTGGTTATAAATGATTTTTCAGTTCTAATTAAAGGCCAGGAGCAGCAATCACTATGAGAATGCTGATTAAAGAAAATTTCACACTACGTAGTTGTACAACTACATTTTTTTATAGCAAGTTGCCCCAGAAATGATAGGCACTGTGTGGGTGGAGTTATACATAATAATTACATTTATTTTCTTGGATTTTGTTACCGCTTGTCAGACCATACTGTAGAATTGGAAATGTAAGGAAATCAGAACCACGGTAAATTAATGGTCAGAGTATAAATGTATGCCATTGATCTGTTTTTATTTACTAATTTCTTTCTTTTTGTCCAACTATGTTATGTTTTTGAATTAGTGTTAGGTCAGTTCAAAATGAAAACGTGAAAGTACTGTAGTAATAATCTTAACTTCAGTTCATTCCAGTTTTTGACATTTCAGAGACCAAGAAGGAAGGGAGCCATATGATGTAGATAGAATTTTACTATAATTTAATTTAACTTTAAGAAAAAGTTCAATGCTCAAAATCCGATTTACTTCGCGTCTACCCAATGGATGTTTGGGGTTTCAATCCAAATGGAGACATGGCTCTTTGGACTCCAATAGGCCAGGCGCAGGCGAACCTGATCTTAAACCAGTACTTTGGATAACACATTCATGTGTGCTCGGGATCTGGCCTTCATGTGAACATGGGCAGCGGTGTTCATGTGCGCTGGGGTACTTTCATGTATGGTCACCTGAGTACATACTGAGCCGGGACTTTGGACATGACAGTGAGTGTGTGTGCCCTGTCTAAGGTTATCTCTGCCTTGCGCACAATGCTGCCGGATAGGCACCAACTCTCCCAGAACTCTGTCCAGGATTACGCGTATAAGAACGTGAATGAAAGAATGAATTAATAATAAAGCTTTGGTAATGGGATCCTATCATACCATAGCATGCTGCAATGGGGTATTTAATTTCTGTCCTTATTCAGACACCACAACCATTAGTCTCACACCAAAATCCTAACCTAATTAATCAAAACCCCAGTTTAATCAGATTAAACAAGAATGTTTGTTTACACAAGCATACATGACCTTTTTAAACAACTTTAGACAATCTGTTATCTTTATTATGCAAAATAAAGTAAATCTGGCAGTGTTGCTGAAATTGAAGCATGCTATGGTTTGTTAGGGTAGCTCAGTGGGTAGCACCGCTGCCTCACAACAAGAAACTCCCAGGTTCAATCCCAGGGTGGAGCGGCCTGGGCCCTTTTTGTCTGCATGTCCTCTGAGTCTGCATGTCCTCCCCGTGTCTTCGCGGGTTTACTCCGGGTACTCTGGTTTCCTTCCACAGTCCAAAGACATGCGTGTTAGATTAATTGGTGTCTCTAAATCGTCGTTGACTTGTGTATGCAAGTAACACTCCAGCCGTGTAACTGGAAACAGCTGCACGCCTGTCCCAAGCCCGGATAAATGGGGAGGGGTGGAGAAAGCAATGGTAAACTACTCCACTGTCCTGCCGAAATACTTCATGGATCACATTGATGAAAGACAGAATTGGAGATCGATTATCCATCAAGTGACCGAGAGTCGGCCACGACTGTACAGTAAAATTCAATCCAAATGCTTTGTTAAAATGTGAATTCATGGTTCATTTGGCAATGGTTAAAGTTCAGTTTGTCCAGTGCACTTAGTACGTTTTTTCCTGTCCCAAATTTCCCCTGATTACAAAATCGGTGTTTAAAATCCAGCGAGGCAGGACAGATTTGGCTCCAGTTTCTTCCCCTCTCGCTTTCCAGGAAAGCACACATGATGGTTTCTCCCCATCTGTCCAGCCCCAACCTGGGTTAAGACACATGCACAGGCAAAAATGAACAAACAAGCCAATTCTGCAGCCATCTGTCGCAGTGCTGCACCATCCAGCATTCTCCTCACTCTTTTCCTTGCATGCATTGAAAAATAACCTGGCATCCTATTCTAGAAAGAAACATGTCATTCTTTAGGTTCTGTGGGAATGTGCAGGGACATAATAAAATCATTTTACATTCAGGAAGCTGAATACTGTTGCCAAACTCACCCCTTGACCTTTTAGACCTGGTTCTGTTCTGTTTGTAAGGCAGGCATTGTTCTTAGTGATAAACACAAAGGCACAGAAGTGTTATCACACAAGCCTTCTCTGACATTTTTCTGTTATTGGCTTTGGCAGTAAGGTAACATTTCTATCTGACCAACTTTTTGTGCACACCTGAACATCACGTTTGAATATATATGTTGTTAAAATGTAGTTGGTCCTCCTTTGCCACTATTATTATTACATGGGCACATAACTACAAGGATTCATCTCTGTTCACTTGCGAGATCATTAGTGAGGTTGTGCACTATTGTTGGACCTAGCTCACATTCATCCTAAAAATGTTGAATAGGGTTGCGGTGAGTGTAAAGGGCAGATCATTCCTTTATATGCCTTGCTTTGTGCACAGGGGAATTGTTATACACAAACAGAAAGGCCTTTTGTCCAAACTGTTGCCACCATGGGTGCAAACATATTTCAAGAAAATTATTGCCTGCTCTGTTCTAGCATTGAAAAAGCCCAATGCATGAAAAATAACCACCAACCATTCTCCTCGGAATGACCCAGCACGTAGTGACATTAGGCTTGTGTGCAGCTGCTGGTTTATGGAAACCCAATTAAGCTCTTGATGAACAGAGTATGTGCAGACATTGCTTCTAGGGGCAATTCAGAACTCAGAAGTGAGTGTTGCAGCCAAGGATGGATAGGTTTTACACATTTGCTGTTTCAGGGACAGGGACCGTGCAAATTCTAGCAAGACAGATATAATTGTTGATTTGTTCAAGGTGGTATCCTATGAATATGGTAGAGTGAAAGTCACTCTTAAGTGCAGTCCATTCTCTTGCTTGATTTTGTTCATTTGTTACCAGTGAATTATGAGGTGCTGTTTAAAAAGGGGCACCCACTTAAAGTAACAGCTGCATTTGTGACATTCAGCATAAATATCAACATTTTTTAAACATTTAGGACTGATTACATTGTAACATAGATTGTAAAGTGGCTAAGAAAATATAAATAATGCATCTAAATGCTTAACATATTTAAATACATAAAATAAAACCATATTGTTACGATAGGGCGTCCCGGAGATCTCGCAAGACCATTCTTGGTCCCGCTAAATCCTCAGGATCCCTATCGGATAATGCAGTATCCACAGACAGACAACAAATACAGGAAAACCAAAGAGCCGGAGAATCCGGTGGGGTCCGTTGGTTGGAGGTCCAGGGCGACAGGGTCCCAGGGGTTCGCGAACAAGCTGGAGTGAAGCGGGTCACAGAGGGTCCGCGACAGAGGGTCCAGAGTGGCTTCGTGCCCGGGGCCAATAACAACATTTAAGGGAGCCGGGGTACCGCGAATGAGCCCGTAAAAAGGAAAATAAAAAGAAAACAAAAAGCAACCTGAACAGAAAAAAGTAAAAGGACTAAAAGGGGGGAGAAATGAAGGGCGGCTTTAGAGCCACGGATCTGAAGACGGCCATGATGGCCGAAGGTCAGAGGGGCTGCCTGTTATGGCCGGATACCTGGGTCGGCGCCGATTATGACCTTAAAGCGGCTTCTAGCGGCAGAAGTACGGAGGCGACCCCTCCGGCCGTGGACCCAAACGCGAGCCATTCTAGCCGTGGGTCCAGGGATCAGCCCCTTCCAGCCTCGTGTCCCGGGTGCCATCAGCTGCCGGGGAAGACGAGCAGAGGAGTCCATAACGGACTATAAAAACTAAACAAAGCAAACAATGCACGCACAGACAAGGGGAACACTCAAAACGTAACGCAGACAAAACGGGGGATAACGTAATGAGGCGGTAAACACTCGCGTGTTCGATCAGCTCATATTTCAAAATAAATGAACCTAAATAAAGAACAGGTGCATAAAATAAAGAAACAAACCAATAGATCGCCGCGGAGAACCAAAACAAATGTCCTTAAGGACGTGGGGAGAAAACGGAAATCTAAATCTAATTGTTACATTCATATGTTACATCCAAATATTTAATATATATGTATGATTGAAATATTTAATCAAAATCTAAAATTTACATCTGAATTTTAAAAATATATATAAATGTAAATAAAATACTTAAATGTTTCATATAAAGTTTCACAGTGCAGCCCATGTAAATATTTGTGCTAAATAGTTTATCTAAATTTAAATGTTATATTTCAAAGTTGAGCTATATATTGAACCACCATACAAATTAGAGCTGTCGTGCACCAAAATAAAAGTGTGTGCTAAACTATTTGATAGAATGACATGTCTGTTGGCAATGTATATATATATATATATATATATATATATATATATATACATTGTAATAACATAACACACATATATAAGACTTAAATTAACTATTTAAATGTTATATTTAAAATTTAGATTTAATATTTAACCTTAACATTTACATTAAATTTGATAATGCATAATTTTATTCATATTTGTCATTTTCTATTTATATATATACATAGAATTTAATCTTAAAAATGTCTATGTGAATGTTTAATGTAGACAGTGCTAAATGTGAAAAAAATTACTGTTAAATGCCACAAAAATGAAGCTATTAATTTAAGATTTACAACCGGTGCCTCATAGTGTATACGGCAGAAAGCATTTATTTGTCATTTGTCAATTGCATATTATTGTAAGACTACTCACGTCAGCAGTGTCACTGTAGCTAAAGAATATAATCTTAAACATAATCTTTTCTATCTCTTTTTGCTGCTTTTCGCTTTATTCATTTTATGGCAGCTCTTAGCACAGCTGCCATACTAAAGTCTGCAGGATTCCTCACTTTACACTGCTGGAAATAGATGTTTAATCAGGTGGAACTAAGCACAGTGCACTTCCCTACCCATCATAGTAGGAAGTGCCAGGGAGTCATCGTGTGATTTTAACATTACAATTTTGGGTCCATTGATTTTTGATTGGGGAAGCATGTGAACCGTTTGGACCTTTCTCCAATCCCTGTAGGGAAGAGGATTTAAATAGAAAAGAGGAATGAGTAAGTTCATGGGGCAACAAGGGTAATTGTGGTGAGGTTTGCCTCCTAATTGCCACCATTACATAGAGAAAAGAGGGCTAGTTAGAAGTAGAAATAGATACACACAGGAATAGCATTATCACTAAATCACCCTGGTGAGCCCATGTGAATGTATTAGCTGGTCATGGTCCAGTTAAGGTGCACAGGCTACGTCTCCCCTGATTCTGCTTTTACCCACTCATTTGTTTTTAATGTAAGTGCAATTTAAGTTGTATACATGGTGTAGTGTGGCAATTGTAGCAATTATAGGCTTGGCACATCCACTTTATAGCCATATTAAGATTTTTTATTGAGAAGCTTTAATTAAAACCGCACATATGATTTTGGCTTCAGCAAATCTAGACTTTATGATAGCTAGCCAACATGAAACGTTAAGCTGTTGTTTTTAACAGCAAAGTAAAATAAAATGGGACAATTCTCCCATTGTGTAGAGAGATACTGAAACTAGGAAACCAGATCTTGTTATTAGTATTTAGCTATTTCTGTGCATGTTCTCGGTTCTGCAGAGGAAAAGTTCAGTACAGGAAACTTGAAAGGATGCAAGACATGTTCCCTATGTCCCATTCCCTCCATTCCTCTTATTCCTTCTGTCCCTTTCAATCATATTTTGTTTGCTCTCAAGGGCAAGCAGACCCAACATGACCATCCAAGCCTATTTTTCTTGTTTAATTGGACTAGATTTGCTGGCATAGTGAGTGGTTAGAAGTTTGATTATAGGGCACAGACTGGCACACAGGGAGATAAGATGAAAGGAAAGATGAAACACGACCCTGTTGACCTTTGGATGGCTCCTTGTTGGGTTGGCTGAGACAGTGGCTGCAGAACAAGGGGGAAACTAATCCTTTCCAGGTGTTGTGCCAGCTTACTTGAATGGAGGTTCACATTTACACACTGACACACACGCACGCACACACACACACTACTTTACTGGCATAGTGGCTCAAGTGTATTCTGAAATGGGTAATAGGAGGGGGCTGCAGGTGGCAGATGGGATTTTGAACCGTGTTGGGGTCATGTGTTTCAAGCACACATCCATCTATATGACCACAATCCTGTTGGCAAAAAGCAAACTAGCTGCACACACACAAACACATCACAAGTCCAGAGTGTATCAGATTCATGTCTCAACTGTTTTGATATCACTCTGGTTATACATGAATATCACTCATTTACTCTAAACCTTATATTTGGAAGCTTACAGTACATATGACATTATTATTTAGTCACAACATGAGTCAAACACGTGGCAAACAGCGCCTCTGACTTTCTATTGTAATGTGATCTGTTTTCTCCTGAATGGCTCTGCTACTGTGCATAATGAGGCCAGTGTTATTACAGCACTGTCACCGTTTTATATGACATCCAATGTGCAAGGTCGAATAAAGCTCTTAATTGACGAGCTCGTATTAAAACCAAATCCCACCAATAATTGGATGTCTGGAAATGAAGGCAACCTGGAAATCCGCATCTGAAACTATTAAGTCATGTCTCAACCCCTATGGCTGGAGAATAAAGTCTTGTTCATTACAGGACACATATTTGTTGGGTGCATTTTTTCGATTGCTGGTTTGTGTGTTTGTGCAGGACCTGACAGACACAGCAATAATCACATTTGTTTTGAGTCTGGGAATGTTTTGTCTTTTCAGAACCGAGTCTGTGGCAGAGAAAATGCTCACTAACTGGTTCACGTTTCTCCTCTACAAGTTCCTGAAGGTGAGGCAAATCATGTGTGAATGTGCATGTGCCTTTGTGTGTGTATTTTGTGTCCTTTCTTTGTGCCTCACAAATGACAAAGAAAAATAATCTTCAAGGTCATTTGGTATTAATAGCTGTTATGTCAACTGATTTTTCTGGAGAACAGACAAAGACTCGGCAGGTGATTGTGTGTGTTCAATCTCATGCAAATCAGCAGGTGTGTTGCAGACCACAGAATTTTCACGCTTTCTTCACACGTTCACACATAAATAACACACCAAGTGCAGTCAGCACAGTAACCTGGGACCGCATTTGTGATGGGTAGATGTGGTTTGGAAACAAGACACAAAGCCTGGGAGGTGGTGGAGAGGGAGAGCAAAACTTGTTTTCTGTATTTTATATATGGAGGTATGTGCCACATGTCCGGTCAGATGATGTATGAAGGTTATTATCTTATTTAACCATATTCACTGAAATATAGTTGTAATGACCGACTCTGGTGCAGAAAGTTTTAATAAATACAAAACAGAAAGTGAGCACCTGTATCAGGATGATTAGCAAACAGAGGGATGTACCAGCATGTGAACCAGATGAACCATAGCGCCAAAATATGAATCAGTGCACAAAGAGATTAACCAGTGTGTGGAGAGAGAACCTGAAGGCAGAGAGAAAAAAACAGACTGCAGAGAGAAGACCCAGAGCACAGAGAAATGAGCCCACAGAGAGACAAACCAGAGGGCAGAGAAATGGACCAGCAGGTAGCAAGAGTTGGCCAAAAGCGCAACAAAAACAGTGTGTATAGGTGTGTAAGTCATTTGGCTGGCATGACACTCCTTAATTAGAGATGCGATAATAAGATACAGCTTGAATCTGTATTTCTGTTTAATATGGTGTTCGGACAGCAGCAATGGTATAACACGCAGATCCACAGAACGTGTTTTGGATATTAAGTGATGCATACATAGAGCCATTATAGAGACAATATGTGTGTGACAATAGTGATTTTTCATTAAAAATAGTGGGTTGACTTTATGATAGATTTTAATGTGACGCTATGTTGTCTGAGCAGTGCATGCATATTTGTTTGCATCAAGCTGCATGGTTATGCATAGATTTCTGTATTTTGCACTATATAAATTAAGGAATTTAAAAGGGTACAGGTGATTTGGTTTCGTTCATGTTTATTATTGCATTGTGTATAATACCACTCATTTCAATGTTTTTAGTAAGCTCCAGTTGTGAGCATCAATCTGTTAAAGAAAAAAACAGAAGAGGAGAAAACAATGAGTGCCCTTGTCTCCTCCTAAAGGGCTTGAGATGGTTTCGGGAACAGAACCCAAAGTGAACCATTTTCCTCTCCTCCCCTTCTTTAGGAGTGCGCCGGTGAGCCCTTGTTCTCTCTCTTCTGTGCCATCAAGCAGCAGATGGAGAAAGGCCCCATCGACTCCATCACAGGGGAGGCACGCTATTCTCTCAGTGAGGACAAGCTCATCAGGCAGCAGATCGACTACAAGACATTGGTACGAGTCTAACAGAGGGAGTGATGGGAAGGATGGGTAGGAAAAGACAGGGAGAGAATGGAGAAGTGAGTGAGATGAGAACGTTTTCCCACCATCTGGTGCTCTTTGGGGTGACTAATCTTCATTGGCAGACAGGAAACACATCAGCTCCTGCTGACTCCTGACCTGAGCTTTATCATCAGGTCACTGGTTTTTGTCATGTTCTGTAAGTGTTACAGACAGCCAAGGAACTGCATGTGTAACAGGTTTAAGCCTTTGCCTGGCCAATGTGTATCACACACTCACTATGTCACTTTCACTATCAGATAGACAAAAGCTATAAGAATATTAGAATTAGTACTTATTAGTGCTTGAGATTAGGAAAGTAGTTTGTTAAAAACGTCTGCTGGGACAGACTTGGCCTATTGTGCAGTATAATAAATGAATAATTAAAAATGTAAACTGTACAGGCACACTGTAAACATTTTGTGTACACAGGAACTTCTAGTTTAATAAAGGGCATGGTACATTCCCAAATCAGAAAGTTGGGACTGTTAGGGTTCCTAGGATTTCCCCGGAAAGCTGCCTCACCGATTGACCTTGCTGAGCGATCAGTCAGGTGGTTTAGGTCCAGCGTTTAGGAGCTACCTCGCTGATTGTCTTTACCGAGCGATCGGTCAGGCGGTTTATATTTAGCGTTTAATTTATGACCTGATGGTGAACACCTGCTTCTTTCCCTATTTAAGGGAGAGTTTTAGCGTTGTTCACTGCCAGGTCATTGAACTCGCTGCGTGCCCGACCACTGGTGCGCAAACGGCTCGATACGCTGCACGTTTGCTCCATCCTTGCGATCAGGTGGTAATATCCGGGGGCATTTAGAGCTGAAGGATGTGTATGAGGGAAACCTTGGAGGTATTTAAACTTTTTAGGGAAAGATCCAGGTTGCCCCATTCCATACCAGCCCACCTCTTATCGAGCCTCACTTCAGCCGACTGCGCGCCTCCATTTGAGACGCACCCCGGTTCCTTTCCTTCGTGCGCTACTGTACGCGCGAGCTTATGCTTGCCCTCTGGCGCTCTGTAAATGCCTCAGTGCCTTTCGATTTAGGGAGCATTCCAAATCGGTGCCCTTTCTCACGTCACAAACGCGTGCGAGCTCCGGTTCGCCTTTTCGCGTTCCAGATTCCCCGCGTGCCTCGCGATTTGTGCCTCATCGTGCTTTAGGCACGTTCACACACAGTCCTGTATGGACTCCGCCGCTTCATTCCCTGGTCACTGATGCCGCCCGGGAGTCGTGTCTGCTAAGGGCTGCACCCCGGACCCGCGGTTCGAGAAGGGTTCGCAACTGGAGGGGTCGCCTTCAGACCCTGGCTGCCCTATGCTGCTATAGGACGTTATCGGCGCTGAACCCCATATCCCGCTGTAAAGGGCAGCCCCCTGGTGTTCACCGTGGTTATTTGCGCATTGCTCCCTTTGGGATGCAACTTACCGGCACATTTTCATGCGTTAGAGAGCAGTTTGCTCTTTTGCCCTTTTCCCTATTATTATTATACGCCGTGGGATTCCTCGGTCCCACATACTTGGGTTCTACAACATATCGTCACAGGGACAGTATGGAAAATGTAAATACAAAAAAATGCAATGTTCCTTAAATTTCATTTGGAATTTATTTCATTGCATGCAGTATGAACCCAAGAAATTGTATGTTTTATTCGGTCAACTTAAACATTCACAACATAAACATTGTTATTAAACATTCATTTTTGCATCCCATCACACCCGCAAATGGGATGGTGGTAGTAAAAAGTAGATCATTATGAGATGAGATTTTGATAAAAAATTTTAAAATCATTGAAAAACAATGTTTCTCAGTGAAACATTAGAAGGGATTTACATATTTCACATTCTACAGAGCATAATGTCAACAGAAAATTGTAAGGACTCTGGAGAGTGTCAGTTGGTAAAAGGAAAGGGCACAAGCCTAAACTGAAGATTTTTGATATTTGATATCTTAGACAACCCTGCATCAAGAACTGTGATTTAACAATGGTATATAACCACATGAACAAGGGATTCAACTGTAAGTTTACTGTGCAAAAAGATCCCTCATGTTATCTATGTCCAGAAGCAATGTCAACTTCTCTGGGCTTAGAAGCATCTAAGGTGGACCATAACACAGTAGAAGCATGTATTGTGGATAAATCAATGAGTATTCCAAGTCTTCTTTGGGAAGACCAAAGACAATGATGACTATCCAGAATATTATAAGTCCAAAAGCCAGGGTATGTCTTGGTATTGGAGTTGGGTCAGTGCTCTTGCTCAGTGCAAAGGTCATTTTCAGTTCTGTGATGGCAGCATAAGTGCAGAAAAGTTTCTTAAAATCATAAATTTCTTCCAGATGGTCTTTTTCAGAGACATGCTTTCATATATCAACACATAACAGGTGAAATGACAAAAATATGGAAATTCTTTCCAGTCTTCCTTTGAGGTACATTGTTTTTGAACACATTCAAATAATTTTCTCAGACCACTGGAGATAGTCTGCCCATTTTTGCTCCTAAAAGACTCAGCTTTTATGCCATTATACCATAAATAGCCCATTTGTATGTGTTGCAGGCCTGAAATGTTGCAGACCTGAAATATATGTTTATTAACAAATTAAAATAAAATCTACATAGGGGATGAACAATTTAAGAGAAGATATTAATACCAGGATAGGCCTTTAACTGATTGAGGTATTTTAGCATATGTTACATACTAAAAGGTAGACAGTTAAAGTAGCATATGCCTTTGTGGAAATTGCCTTTTCCTTTATAACATGTAATTACGTCTGATAGTGATAATAGTCATCATCTTTGCTATCGTCTGTCTTGAAAGGTGACAAGTCTGATGACAAGGAAAATGATGCTAATTACTGTTTTAATTACGATGTAGGGCAGGCTGGCTTCAGTGTGAGGTCTAGGCTCCCTAAGGTGCCCCAGTACCTTCTTTAACACTCTCACATTTGCAATTACACCACATGTTCACTTGCTCACTGGATGACAAGCTACCATCAAAGTAGATAGACACCAGCTACATTTATATAATATGTGTGTGTGTGTGTATATATATATATATATACACACACACACACACACACACACACACAC
>JAUZST010041721.1:0-26600 GCA_034779995.1 Parotocinclus haroldoi
AACTGTGGCAACTTGGCAGAGGTGGGATTTGAACCCTGGACCTTCTGGTTCAGAGTCCAGTACCTTAACCGCTAGGCTACCACACTCTTGTCCTTTATACAATGAAATTCCTTGAACTTTTAATGATATTATTCACTGTAGATGCATAAATATGCAAATCCCTTCTCATCACTTGGAGCTGTACTACAACATGCTATTTATCATAATTAAGCACAATCACGTGAAGTCTCTTGGCAATCATGCGGCTTGAGCTTCTCCAGAATCTCCAGAGTCTTCTATTAGTCTTTTAGGCCTATTGACTTGTTGATGATTTGATTGATTGTATCCATTTATCTTATTGCTGGTCCTCAACTTCTTTCCCCATAAACTGTTCCAAGATTTTCAAACGAATTGGTTCTTCTGATGACATGTACCTGGCCTTAGAGTGAAGGGTGAATCAATTCAATCAAATCACCACTTCTTTGTTCTCTTTGCTGCCAAAGGAACTTTCAAATAGTCTCCTTTCAGAACCAAAGTACAAAGGCATCAACCGATGTCACACTTTTTATTGTATATACAGGTTCATAGGAAGAATCTCCATTCTGATATATACTTGTTCTCCTGAGCACCAATCTGCCATATTTCTTAAGTGCTTTATTCTCAGTTGATAACGAGTGATTCAGTTCTTACATATATCATTTAGGTCACCCAAGGCGGTTGGTTCCCTTTTTGCTCTGTGTCCTCCAAAGGATTTATTTCTGGTAAGATTTAGGGAGTTTTTCCCTTTCCTCTGCCACTCTAGACCTGCTCAATTTGGGGCTTTGGGATTGGTTATTTCTAAAGCTGTGAGCCTTGAGACGACGCTCCACTGTAAAACGCAATATAGAAATAGAATTTTTACATATTAGCACATATTGTTGTTTGTTTTCCCTGACTTTGTGATTCCCGGTACATCCGCGTTTAGAAAATTGATTTTTGTAGAGCCAGAAAAGAAAACAGTCTGACCTTCTTTGGGTGTGTTCTAGGTCGTGCGAGCCATGTATGCTGGATCCAGGCTGTGGATTCTGCTACCAGCAGAACAGCACTGCTGTGTTTAGCTCCTCATGTGAGCCAGTCAGTCAGGCCTCCACCCAGAGGGCAGCATGGGGCAGGTGAGTCACAATCAGCCTTGCTTTCATTCTGTTCATATAAAGGTCAGTATGAACAATAGGAACTCGAGCTGATGTCACATTTGAAATAATTGTTTTGGTGTGTGATGTTACTTACAAACGCTGGCGGTTTAGCAGAACCAGTGCTTTTCCTCTTGTATTTACCGGTACAGCTTTTGATCTCACTTTCTGTTCAAATTTCAGTGTTATTCTCTGTCCTCCCATGAGAAACCTGTCTGAATCTTATGTCCATGTCATTTTGCAGGAAGATGCACTCTCTTTAATTGTAAACGCGTTTCCTCTCCGTATGCAGCGGCAGCAGCCAGTTAACGCTTTCCCAACAGAAACGGTTTCATAAAGTTTGCGTGACATTAGCTAAAAGGGTTTCGCTCTAAACAACTGGCACATTAGTATTGATTGCGTATCCTTACGTGACATTGTTCGGACGAATTATTCGGAAGAAGCCCTTTGTTTGACCTGTTTGGTTTCCCGGAAAAGTCGGCAGGGATGATTTCTAGTTTCCTCATGATGCAGATCTTTGTGATCTTTGTGATTTTGCACTTGCGCTGTCTTTTGGCTGCCGCTACTCAATGCATACTAAACACCTCTCCAAATGCAAATTTGAATAATCTTTATACAATTTAATTTGCATATCGGCTTTCTATCCACTCTGCACCTTCAAGGTTTTAGCAAGACAAATAAAGTGAACCACGAGAGCACAGGCTTAATTAAAGACTATGATTAAACTCGTTTGATTTACATGAACCACAACAACTTACCACTAGGGGCAGGCAATCAAACAAAAACATCATATTCTGATTGGTTTGCTATTGATCACAATCCAAGGTACGACTGCAATTGTTTCTCATGTTGGCTTTTAAGATTAATTTGTAAGTAAACACATCGACCAAACGAAGTCATTTACTCTTACCCTTATAGGTATACAAAAATACAGAAAGTGCAAGGAGCACTTACACTTGGATCGGGCACAACAATGTCGCTGGAGTTTTTAAAGACCCCAGTGTGAATACTGGACTGAGAATACTCCACCAACCAAAAATATTCAGACAACTGCATCCTCTGAGCACTGAAGGATTAGACGATGACTAACACAAACTGTGAGCTACTGTATCTGACTTTTCATCCACAAGGACCACCGAGGTAGATATATCTAATAGAGTGGAAAGTGCGGCAATACAAACAGTACTGACATACTCCAGCAGCACTGCTGTGTCTGATCCATGCATATGAGAAGAACACACACTAACACATCACCTCCACGTCAGTGTCACTGCAGTGCTTAGAGTACAGAGTAAACAAAGTCCTGAACAAAGTATGTGGAGAAACCGATCTGTAATTGCAGAAGTACAAAGTACTTATATATGGTAGGTGCCACCGATAAAAATCAACAATTACTGAAGAAACGAGGACAGGGTCATGAAGTAATTAGACAGTGTACCAAAAAATGTGAAGTTTTGTTCAGCGAGCCACTTGATTATCACTTTTGCCTTATGACATGGTGCTCCATCATGCTGGACAAAGCATTGTGCAACATCCAAATTGCTTTTGGATCATTGGGAGAAGTTGCCCTTAGATGATGTTTTGATACCATTCTTTATTTGCGGCAGCGTTCATAGGCAAAATTTCTCTTCTGGGGTCTTTTTCATCATTGTTTGTGTCCGGTCAGTTATGTAAAATGCAAAACAGTTCTAGGGCCAGTGCCAGAGCAGAATCAGTAGAGATGATCTGAATTTTTTTCAAGGGGGTGGCGATAGTTCAAATGAACACGTTTGCCAATACCCAAAGCAGAAGTACACAAGGTGGCCGACGCTACAAGACACTTGTGTAAGCACACAATCAAACTCACAAACCAACAAAGCATTTATGAAAACAAATAAACTGAATGTTTATGGTTTTTACCTTTTACCCTTCATTTCGTCATTAATACAGTTGCAGTCTTGTCTGCTGAATGGAACTCTATAAGTATTTTTTTAGGGGTGGGACTTTAACACGTTAATTTCAATTCATTAATTACGGGGGAAATAACGAATTTTTAAAAAAGTAACGCATTTTAACGCACCGTGGAACATTTCTCGGTGCACGAGTTCCAGGCATACAGATTATATTGTAGCGACGGTCGAAACGGAAGCGGACCGTTCTGGTCCCGCAAACAGCTGCGTGACTCGCTGATCTGTTATTTTGGATTTGTGTCGTCCCCTGTTCTGTTTGATGTGATGGCGCGCTGGCTGTGGGCGTGATGTGACATGTCTGGGGGCGTGAACGTGCGTATTTGTGACCTTGTGGGTTTATTTTGGGGCGATCGGGAATGGTGTCTTACGTGAAACGTTGTGTGTAGGAAATATAACTCGTGTAGATCGTCCTGTGATCAGTGTTGTCTTTTGTGGAATGAATGAGCGCATCCTACCATCTGTGTGGAAGTCGTGTGTGTGTGTGTTGGGTGACTGCTGCTTTCCATGTTAGGGTACCTCGGTACTGCACTGAGTATTCTTGTTAGAACTGGTATTTGTGCCTGTACCAGGAAATTCAATAAAAAAAGCCGTGTTTTATTTATAAATGGGAGCAGTTGAAGTCAATCAGCCCTTTTTTGGTCAGCATTTTTGGTTAAAATTTTCAGTGTTCTGAAAACCGTTTGCTCTGTGTTTTCTGCACTCATCTATTGGTCTGTGTAGTACACTTATGGGAAAATAAATTTAAGCTTATGTTTATAGACTCATTCAACGTCCAAACTTAAATTTAAATATTGAAACGTGATTAAAACGTGATTAATTTCGATTAATTAATTACAAAGCTTTTAATTCATGAGATCGATTTTTTTTAATCGAGTCCCTCCCCTAATTTTTTTAATTGCACCCTTTGCAAATTTGGCTGTTGAAAAACGTTTTCTACCTGAATCAGTCTAAAAGGGCCCATTGGAACTGTTGGTTTGAAAACTCATCAAGCTTTTTTCCCTACCGCTTGGAGCTGCAGTGGACATTGGTAGCTGGGTAATGTCAGTTGACTCTGCCTCACTCAAAGTGTTTTCTTTTGGAAGGTGAATAGGTAAATGGGTTTTTACTACTTTAATTTAAGTGTATTTGAATACTTTACATTTAGCACATTTACAGCATTTAGCATACACCCTCTTACAGGGAAAATTACATAATACAGTTGTATAATAAATGCAGCTGAGTGATGCTCAGGGACCCAACAATGACAACCTAGCAGAGGTGAGATTTGAACCATGGACCTTCTGGTCCATAGTCCAATATCTTAACTGTCCCCTGTTGTTATAGAAGCTTATAAGTTCCATTATTAAAAAAGGTTATTCTTTGAAAGAGAATCTAATAGACCGACATAAAAACAGACCACCGTTATTATGTTGTTTTAGGGCATAAAGGGTCACATGGGCATTTTCCTGATAACGGCTTGAAACACATTAGGTGATTGTGCACACAATTACATAGCAAAAGTACTACATACAAAACTGAGGCGTGGGAATCCAGAGCCACTTCCAGAACTCATTGGATGCAGGCACTGGTTCATCGCAGGTTTGTGTAACCGCACCACTCAAACTTTAACTTATAAAAACAGCCCAGAGTTCAATCTGAGGTCCTGAGGAACATCTTGTTTCCAGCAGCTAGATATTAAATAAGATCTACAGGACTGTTAAAGTAAACCTGTTTTCTTCTCTAAAGCTGGGTTAAGACTGTGCAAGTTCACTCTCTTATAAGATTATTCCGAGCCCACACTGTATGACTGTGGGTGCGATATCATGACCAGTAAAATAAAAGACTACATGCTGCTTACATCACTGGACTGGAAAGCATTAAAGAGTTTCACTGTCATACATGCAAATAAATACATACTCGGTACATCTAAAAACTGTTTGCATGCTAGTTAGGTTTTGCCGTGGCCTGTGAAATCATAAAACTATTCTCTCTGCTGCCACGCGTTCATAAATCCAGCATTTTGTTTACATTTCATCATTCCGACTCCTGAATTTTAACCTGTGTTTGACCTCTACCATCGCAGCCCTCTTGTTGGTGACTTTTTTTTAATATGGGCCTGGGACCAGCAGTCACACTATAGATACTAATCCAAGCTCATGGGCAAAGACGTTTTAAAATTCTAACATTTTTAATTTAGATATTTAAATTTTAGGCGATTATTGTCTGTGTAAAGCTATCTAAGGGACTTTTTTCCACTCTGTTGAAACCAGACCGTTTATATCATTACATTACATTTGACTGGACAAGAGATTTTAAGATGAGTTTCCCCTCTGGATAATTTCAATGTTTCTTCCTTACCCGTTTGTCTACTCACTTGGCTTTCTGAATCACTCCTTAAAGCAATAGATTCAACACAAATTAATTCTTATTTCTATTAGTTACAGCCTTTTGATTTTCATTGTGGCAGCTGAACAAACTTGCATGGTTTATACAAACTACCACACTGACGCAGACCATCTGTGCTGCAGATGCTCCAACTCATCGCAGTCAGCAGATCACAGTCTCTGGGCTTATAATTTCTGCCCGACCTCCTACTCCTGGTTGGTTCTCCTGGGGCTCATCCTCTACTTGGCCGTCTTTGCTCCAGGTAATAGATCCAGGGTCAAAATCAATAAACAGTTAACTAAAGAGCAGTTTGTGTAGGATTAAATTACCTGATATTTAAAGGCCTTAGGGTATAAAGTAGATTTGAGCCAAACAAGAGAAAAGCGCGAGGGAAAACCTCAGTACAAGTTTAGCTTTCATTTCTAATGCTCTCTTTGACCTTTCAGGACTCGGCCCAATGCCATGGACAGTTAACTCAGAGATTTACCCACTGTGGGCCAGAAGCACGGGCAATGCCTGCTCGGCTGGAGTGAACTGGACCTTCAACGTGCTGGTGTCAGTGACATTCCTTCACACAGCACAGTACCTCACCTACTACGGTATGCTAATAGTATAACCTATAGCACAGTGCACACGGATATCAATCACATGATGCTACCCTAAATATTGGCCCTAGTTTAATAGGGACAGCAACAGTGAGAATATGCATGTTTTCTTTCGTCACTATTGGGTTAGTTGCTTATGGAAGCCAAAAATATTAACCTGAGAACATTTGCAGCTCGAAAAATATGTATATTTTATATACATAGGCATATTCAATGCATTTGGAAAGTCTTCATACCCTTTCACTTCATTCACATTTTGTCATAAAGCAGACTGGTTGTTCCAAACGTCTTCCATTTAAGAATTAAGGAGGCTCTGTGCTCCTGGGAACTTTTGGGAATGTTTTGGTAGCCTATCTAGAAAATGCCACACAATCCTGCCTCTGAGCTCTACGGGCAGAGCTTTCTCTTTCATGGCTTGTTTTTTTTTTCTCGAATACACACCGTTGTATGTGGGACCTTATATAAACGTGTGTGTGTGTGTGTGTCCAAAGTATGTTCAGTCCAATGTGTTTATCACAGGCTGATCCAATCACTGTGGAGAAACTTCTATGATGGTGATCAAGATGATCAAGAGAAATGAGAGGCACCCCATTGACAAGTGTAGCTCAAGGATCTAAATACTTACGGCCATATGGAATTTCTTATTATGGGATACTGAGTGCAGATTGTTGCACATTTTATGTTATGTCCTCAACACAAAATGTGAAAAACTGAAAAGGTCTTTGCGTTGTGTATAATCGTTATATTCATACTTTTTCTTTCGATTCCACTCCTTCTTGGTAAGTATTTTTTTGTCAGTGTGTCCATGTTAGATATGAGGTCATTTTTTCTTCCTAGAGATTTCAAGGAAGCCAGTGTCTTACAGTTCAGTTGGGTTACAACCCAACCCTGTTTCTGATCTTATCTTACAGGGGCATTCTTCCTGTACTCGAGTCTGGCTCTGCTGGGCTTCTTCTTCATTTACGGCTGTCTCCCAGAGACCAAAGGGCGTCGCTTAGAGGAAATCGAGTCACTGTTTGAGAGCCGCCTGTGCTCCTGCGGTGCATCGGACTCAGACGAGGGCCGGCAGGTGGAGTATATCAGGGTCAAAGGATCAAATTACCACCTGTCGGACAATGACGGCTCAGACGTGGAGTAAAGCCGCAGTGAGAGCCGAAAGGACGCTGTGTGAAACCACTCTCAGCTTCGCACAGGGCTGATGAAGAGGAGGGGAGAAGGAATCGCTCTTCAGCTTCACCCCATCTGTAGCAGTCAGGCTGCATCTTACAAATTCAGCAGTCCACAACAGAAACAGTGGAGGTGTCATATCCAAACACTTACACATACGATACTGTGGTACCCTTAGTATGCTGACAGATGTTCCACCACTGTATTTGTGCTAATTCCAATATTGATAGATGTTCGCTGTATAGAAAAGTAGAAATATGGCAGTCTTACATCGTTGCTTGGCATTAACTCACACCACAGTTTGTAGTTCATTTGTAAGACAGCATTTTGGTCAGTTACTCATACAGATAAGTGGCTGCGATATGCACTGAAAGTGATCTTTTAGTGCGAGTTAGGGCGTAAAATGGGGATTACTTTTTGCCTTTTTACGGGCAACCCGTTCATGACAAAAGGACATTAGGATTACATTCACACTGTAGTTTCCAATTCGGATTTTTCATCCCCTCATATGCGAATCAGATTATTTTCTATCTCAGCAGTGTGAACAACAGAACACAAGCAGACCTTTTGAATTCGGGAATGTCTAGGTTCACACTGGCGGTAAAATCCGATTGTTGTTAGGGTGTTGACTTTTCCTTTGTAATTTACCCTGTACTTAATCTGTTCATCAATCTGAACCTGGTCCTGCTGTTTAACTTGATCAAAAGAACAACGAACCACCTGGAGTGAATGGTGACTCTGAATTCATAGACATGTGATAATGATAATGAGGAAGAGAAATAGAGGGGAGTCACAGCAAAACAGCCTTCATGAAAGAGCAGAGCCAGGAGAATGAAGTCCTGAGTTGGATCATATATTGGTTTTGGAAAGCCATTTATTATGTTCTTGCCTTTTAGTAAATATGTATCAGAATTCTGCACAGCATATCAACGTGGCCCAACTTGGAAATTAATTATTCACAATGGTGCAATGGTTAAGACTGCTGCCTCACTGCTCCAAGAACCCTGGTTTAATCCTAACCCTTGGCTCCATCTGTGTGTTCTACCCATGTCTGAATGGCTTTTCTCCCCATGTCTGAGTGGGTTTTCTCCCCATGTCTGAGTGGGTTTTCTCCCCATGTCTGTGTGGGTTTCCTCTTGCATCCCAAAGACACATGTTTGCTTAATTGGTGTTCCAATTGCACCCCTTGTGTATGAGCCTGTGAGTGCACGTGCCCTATGACGAACTGGCCCCCTGTCGAGGGTTGTTCCTACCTTAGACCCTGTCCCACTGCTTTCCCACAACCATGATCAGGATTCAGTGGTAAAGACAATGTTCATATTTCATGAATGAAACAACTCTCTCATTTAATGGACAAAATAGTACTCAACATTACCTGCTGTGTGAAAAGAGTCAACACTATATTTACACAGCAGGAAAAGGGGCCTAAATCAGATTTTCTCACCAAATCCATTTTTTAGGCTGTTCAGACTATCTTTTTATAGACTGTGGTAGCCTAGCGGTTAAGGTAGTTGAAATCCCACCTCTGCCAAGCTGCCAAACTTGGGTCCTTGAGCAAGACCCTTAACCCACCACTGCTCTAATTGTAAGACTGTATTAATTGCAAGTCGCTCTGGATAAGGGCGTCTGCTAAAATGCTGGAAATGTTATGACCATTATAAGACATATAACACTAAACTGGAGTACACATGCTTAAAACACATTATTCACCTGACTGACTCATCTGAAGGTAAACAATCTAAATTGATCACAGGCAAATTTCTTTAATGCTCATGTTAAAAAGGGCATATTATGTATCCATGGTCACTTTTTTTTGTTTGCGTCCTTGGTTCCTTTAAACTTCCATTAAAACTGCAGCCATGGCAGTCCTATTGCTGCATATTTCTTTAGATATTTTATCAAACACAGAGCAGTTGCGTACAAGAACGTCCTCTAAACTTCTTGCCACTTCTGGTACGCGTCGATGTGCCTCCAAATTCAGCTACTTCCTTCACACTATGGCCTTTGGCCCGCCCCATTGCTATCACTTCTTCTTGCCAACCAATAGCTTCTGCTATGCGACCCATTTTCCATTCATCAAATGAGACACCGGACCAACTCTTAATCAGTGAATCCCGTCACACACCCCACAGCTATTTTTAGTCTGATCATCCTAGTGCAACACTCTCTGTAGCTTGTAATTATTACCACGCGAGAGGCCATTGAATTTTTTGTCCGGGGTGTATATATACTTATTATATACATACAAAAGAGAATACTACTCCAACAAGAGGACCATTCTCTCAAACCATCAGTTTTTGCTGTAGTGGTGATGTTTTCGTTTTACTGTAATGGTTAGATTGTATTGTCCATTAAAACATTTATATACTCTACAATACTATGAATAATACAATGCAGTTAGCTATTGGTGATTGCCGGAATCAATTAAAAGCATTAACACTATTTCTTATGCAAAAAAACGGATTGTGATCGAGAGCCGATGCACTACTGTATCAAATCCTGTTTCGCCTCCTTGTTTATCCTTATGCTTGATAATTCAGAGTCGCCATTCACATGTCAACATGAACAACAGCTTTATTTTATCTCTACTGAATGATCAATTTTGTGGCATGTTGTGAGGCCTGATGTTGTTCTGTACATGTATGTAAGTTCAAGAGCATGACCTGTTCAGACACGACCTGCGATTTGAACGTAGCCTATGAGAGTCAGAATTGGTGTGTTTAACAGTGACAAATCGGTTTAGGTCTACTAATGCCCCAAACGTCCTTCATTCACTTTCGTGCGCTGTGGATTCCCATAATCGGAATCACTTTAATTTGTCTTTACAGCCTTGTGTACGCGGCTTTACATCTCATAGCTCATGTCCATGTAGCAGAATGGAACACGTTTTGACGAGTAGCCTAATAGCTAATGTTGCGTTTCTATTGTGTTGCTGTGAGTGTGGTAGGTAGGCACATTTAGGGAAGTGCCGAGCCAGCATATCGTGGCCGTGTGTGTAACGAAACAGTCAGTAGGCAACGTAATAGCGACAATATCAAGCGATCTAACGCTGGCTGTTCTAATGCTAATATGCTGCAGAGTGTTTAATGTGTGGTTTTTTTTTTTCCACTGTTGGCACAGACAGGAACGTCACGATGTGTTCATGTTTCCTAAAGGGAGAAAAAGCACACTAAAGTCTGGCAGTGTGATCCGGACAAGACCGGGTGAGAATAGTTTAGGGCAACGCAGCACATTCATTCCAGGTTTCTAAGATTTGTAAAACAAGTTTTATTGGTCAGAAAGGAGTGTGTCAGATGCATGTTAACAGGGGAGGGGCCTGACGTTAAAGAATGCTGTAATGTGGGGGCACCCCTGGTCTGGTCTACCCGCTAACGCCCCTGGTGAGGTAAAAACATTTGGGATTTGCACATCCAGCATGCATTCAAGATCCAAACCTAACTTTTGGTGCCAGCGACCAAACACACTGTACAAATTGCAATGTACAAGTACGAATTACGAGCGGCTGACAGTTGGGTGTTGGCACATTTCAGAGCTTGGATTTGTGGATTTGTCGATTCTGTGCATTCGATTGCCTGTTTCGTGGATATTCTGCCTCACCAGGGGATCCTGAGTGTCAGCACTCCTCTGGGAGCGGGCCGAGGCTGTGGTGCATGCAGCAGACCAAAGGTGCCTCAGCGTTACAGATGCTCCAAAGACACAACATCACTACCGAGTGTGCGTGCGTGTGCGTGTGTGTGTGTGTTTTCTATGTCAAACCGGTACTTTTAATATTTGTCCACAAAGCTAGTGTTTTATGATCGATGACGATCTAGTGAATATAAGTATGTGTAAAACGTAATCTGATTGTTGCGCTAAATGTTTTGCTAGATTTATATTCTATCGAATCAATCTATTTAATATAGAAACGAGTCGGTCTATTCATACTCAGTTTGACTATTAACAATAAACACGTTGTCCACCGCTTCTAGTTTCTTCTCTACAAGCAACAGCAAGCCAAAGAGAAAGGGCACAAAACCGTTCTGAGAGGGAAATCAGCAGATGCTACTTATAACACAAGCAATGCTTTGCGTCATCTGTCCCTCTTTTTTTTCACGGATGCTTGTTTTTCTGCCTCAGCATGAGCAGAATGTCTGCAATTTCATAAACACCTTTAGTCCCCTTAGAGGCCGAGTTCCTACTTGTGTCAGCTGCTCCGTCATGTTCCGCTGTGCACTCAGGTTTATCAGCGATGGTATTGTTTGCACTTTGGTGCTCCAGACCATCACGCCTTATTTCCTTCACCAGCATGTTCTCTGCTGTCTGCTCTTTTGCTTCTGCAAAGGGGAAAAAAAAACGTATCTTTCACTAACTCTTTGACCCCGTGATGCACCTGTAACCCCCATTATGTTTATATAATTTATTTCTACATCCTGCACATATTATACCGGAACAAATCTGTGTGTGTGTAATTGTTATTTATATACAAAAAGCAAACAGCCAATAAACAAACAAAACAGCAACAATAAGCGAGCATAGTCTATACACACACAGGATGCTGGTGGCTGGGCATTTTTGGTTGGTGGACTTATTTCAGTATAGTAGTGATGATGTGTTTAAGAAAACTCCAGCAGCACTGCTGTATCTGACCTGCTCATCCGAGCAAACGCACACCAACACATCAATGTCACTTCAGTGCTGAGAATCTACCGCCACCCAAATAGTACCTGATCTGTGCTGGTCATGTGGGGGTCCGGACCGTTAGATGGACTACAGACTGTAGAACTACCTAATTAAGTGATAGGTGAGTGTATATGTGCATATAAATATACAGGTGTGTGTTTCCACATCACCAGGGCCTCTCAGGTCTGTGATGGGTGGAACTGAGAATCAAAAATTTGGAAGAAAAAACTACAAAACTGATTAAATGTACATCCGCACAAATGCCAACGTCTAGGGTTTCCAGCAGAACTTTACCCGGAGCATCACACTCCCACCACCAGCTTCTCAAAGTTCATCGTTGTGCCATCCCTTTGCCAGGTAAACAGTGCACACCTTTCCTAATGTCCTTGTGTTAATGTCATGTAAAAGAAAATGGAACTCATTGGACCAGATGACTTGCTTCCATTGCTACAAGGTCCAGTTCTGACAATCATGTGCCCAGCGTAGGTGCTTCAGGGGTTAGCACGGTGAGGACTATGACCGGTCTGCATTTCTTCCGCAACTAACACTAAATATGTTTTTGCTTTTTTTTAGGTTATGGCTCATCAGTGTTCAGGTACTCCCCATTTTACAATGGACTGGTTTGTGATATTTCTACTTTAAAATAGGAATCGAATAATGCCCATGAACAGACATTCAGCAGAAAACGTACACATTTCTATATTTCCCTGGGCATGTGATACGTAGTACGAGTGGTGTATTTAACGGCGCTATCAGAATCAGTGGCCATTTCAGCATCATACACAAGGTTATCTCAAGACTAGTCACATCTGTTGCCAACAAAAATGAGGGGATATTTCATTTTGACATGTTTGTGAGAAATGTATAATAGTTACAATCAAGTCAATGCCAATTTAGAGTAATCAATTCACCTAACACGCATGTCTTTGGACTGTTGGCCGGAAACCGGAGGACCTGGAGTAAACCCACATAGGCACTGTTAGGACATGCAGGAAGGACCCAGGACACTCCACCCTGGGATTGAACCAGGTCCTTCTTGCTGTGTGGCGGTGGTTCTACCCAGCGAGCCACCATGACCCACAAATGTGTTGAGGAAAAACCATGGTAGCAACATTAATTTTTACAACTTTTGTTTTTCAGTGTCAATACATTATGCAACAAAATTACATAAGATTTGCAACATTTTATTATAAAATAAGCGTCATGTTCAATGATTTTGTCCAAGTGCAGGTTCATATAAGAGTTTTAAAGCTGATTAGGACAGTCAATGCTATGATATCGTAAACCAGGGATTATCAATATCTCTTAAATTTCCTTCATAAACATTAAACTTCTCTATAAAGATTTGGTAGATGTTTTGTTGAAAAAGCCTAAAATAAACATTTCTATGCTACAAAAGTACCCAGAGCAGCATCATATACTATATGATTACCCATGCTACACTGAGATACACCTGATTTCCTCATAACAGGTTTGAAAACATTTTTGACTATTGTAATCAGGGAAGCATTAATACCTGGGGCATTTGTGTGGGAGCAGTGCAGGGATCCCTGATTCTCAGCGTCATGTGAACTTTCAGGTCCGTTGATTGTTTCGGGCCCTTGCTGTGCAGGCTCTCTTGACATCATCACAGAGGGAGCGTTCCATTTCACTTCAAAGCGAGTTTTACTCCCGAGTCTTGGTTTGCTTTGACCAGTCTGCCTCCTAGTGGCAGAAGCTTTACGTAAACTATAACGCCTAGGTGTTTTCAGAAGGCGGCACTGCACGGACGCATCTCGAGAGGTCGAGTGTGCAGTCTGTGTGTCCTGGTCTCGGGTTCTAGGTGATGCTGTTTTACACATGGTTTGTGTGATAGTCTGGCAATGTAAGGGAACAAACTGTTCCTCGTCACGGCCCTGTCCGGTGTTAAACCAACTTTCCAAAACCCCCCGGGTTTGAACATCTTGGTCTGTGTTACTCGGCACATTCTGGCTGAAGGACAGGACTCTTGCAGCACTCATTCCTGGTTTAGAGCAGTTTACTGGGGTGACGGATGGACAGAGCATGCTCAAGTGGGAAACACCAGCCTGACTGCACTGTTTATTCGGTTCTCCCTGTAACACGTGACAGTTTAAAAACTGTATCCGTATATGTGAATACAGCCTTTAAAAAACCAGTAAAGCACGTATTTAGTTAAGCATTTAAACCGACACACATTCCACCTACAGAACATACTTGGTCCCCCTTTGCAGGTAAAACAGCTTCCACTCTATGGAAAGGCTCTCTACAAGATTTTGGACTGTGTCTGTGGGAATTCATCTAGAAGACACGGATGTTAGATGTGAGGCCCCCTGCTCTAGCTGTAGAGCAATCCAGTAAAGTTGTTTGACACCAAACTAACCCAAGTATGCGTTTGTGGACCTTGCTTTGTGCACTGTGGCACAGTCATGCTGGAACAGAAAACTCCCCAAACTGTTCTCACAAGGTTGGAAACATACACTTGTCCTCCACCAAACTTCAATGTTTGCACAATGCAGTCAAGCGGGTAACGTTGGCCTTAATGCCGGAGGAGGTCCACGTTTGTCAAAATATTATTTGCATGTTATATGTTAAAAAAAATTCATTTAAAAAAAAACTATTTCCAATAAAGTTCTTAGGGAAGTTCTGGGTAGTGCATGTAATGACGGGTGTGATAGTAAAGCAAGTGGTTAATGAGAACGCCTTTATACACCTTCCTATAACACCTTCCACTATGATGCTGTATCTGTCATGCTCCAAACAACTGTGACAAAAAAGACATGAAACTGCTTACTAAAAATGAGGTGAGAGAAGGCCCACAGTTTGTCACTACACTCGAGACCTCTGCTTTTGACTGACAGGCATCTTCTGAAACAGTTCTGAGCACACTGCCTGGGGGAAGACTTACTTTAGATTCTATTCAACGTCAATCAAAGTGCATACCCAGAGATAACAGCATGAACTCACATGGTCTGCAGTCACTGTGTCCTATTTCCTGCTTTGAAACAGAGAAGATCAAATGGCAATCTTCAAAAAGAACCACCTTTCAACTGTAAAAAGGGCTGGAGTGATTTAACACGGGCTGGAAGAATGGCATATCTAGATCCATCTGTGCCACAGCTGATGAAATATGATATTTAGAGCATATGGGAAGCCCGGCTTCCCTTCAGTTTCATTAATATTTTCAACAAAGATATATTCCCCTAACATCCTGAAGGAACTGCAACAGTTCTTGGCCTTTAGAATGAAGGTACAAATACTTTGGGTCACGTTTGGAGGCAAGTCTAATTACTATTTCGTCATATGCGAGGGCATGTCCCAATACTTCTGCTCGAGTGCGGGGACGTGTCTGAATACGTGTGGCTGCATAGTGGGGCATGTCCCAATTATTTTGTCCCAGTGCTTTCGGCATCTATACTGCAAAACGTAATTTTAACTACAAATGGAATAATGTTTCGTGATCTGATAAAATACCATCCTCACATTTGGCAAAAAAGGGAAAAACACAGAAACACAAATAACCACAATCATATCTGATATGCACAGTCATATCTGTTGGGGCTTTTACTGATTCAAAGCTCTAAAATGATCAGCATAACACATTTAACTAAATGCCAACAGAGGAGACCGGACTGAGGATGCAAATTCACCCACCGAAATTGTCATGGCAACACAAAAACCAAGTTTTGCAATGAACATGTCTGTACCCAGATTTGAAGGCTATTAGACTGGATAGAATGGTGCAGACTGAAGATGAAAATGTTCATCTCACTCCTAGTATCATCAACTTTAACACTTATTTAATTAAACAGTGTTCCCTCGTTAATGGCGGGCTTACGTTCCAGGACCACCCATTCATTCATTCGTATTTTTAATATATTTTTATACATTTTGTGATTTTTTTTAACTTAAACGTTCCGCCAAAATCTGCGAAACAGCGAAAATGCGCTGTATTTTTTTTCTCCATTCATATTTTTCCATATATTTTATGCTCTGGGAAGTGGCGAGGGAACTCTGTATACTTATATAACATTACAATATACAACATACAATATAATATTTTGGTCTAACAGTGTAAAATGAAATCATATATATCTATATTTATATGGCTGTATAACCTGAGATATGAAGTCTGCATGGTCTCTCTTGCATGTTCCACTAAAATCACAAAGTAAGCATTATAAGCAAGCATTATAAACATATTCAAACAATAAAATACAAACATAAAATAACCATTTCTTTTGACAAATCATGTTACTAACTGGGATATTTTGGGGGACGCCATGTGCTGAAGATGAATCTTTGTTCGGGTGCTACTAAATAAATCTACAGTAAATACAAGAACACAAACACATTTATATACCTTATACACAGTCGTACACAATACAAAAAATCTACACAGTAAGACCCACTATAGGCTACTACACTCCACCCAACTCACAAGGACGCCTCACCTTTTGCATAAGATTTCAACAAATTGTTAAACTACACATAATCAAACGCGTTAACCTCACTGGCCACTTTATTAGGTACACCTTGCTGCCAGACATCGGACCCGCTTTTTAATTCAGAACTGCCTGAATTATTTATGGCATATTTAGCAAGGCGCTCGAAACATTCTTCAGAGATTCTGGGCCATGCTGACATGACATCATCACGTAGTTGCTGCAGATTTGTCGGCTGCACATCCATGATGTGAATCTCCCTTTGCACCAAATCCCAGAGGTGCCCTGTTAGACTGAGTGACTTTGGAGGCCGTTTGAGGTCACTGAATTCATTATCATGTTCAAGAAACCAGTGTTTCCTACTGGGAGGAGCTACCAGAAGATGGTACACCGTGGTCATGAGAGTTCACACACGGTCAGCAACAATACTCAGATAGGCTGTGGTGCTTTAAAGATGCTCAGCTGGTATTAAGAGCGCCAAAGTGTGCCAAATTCTGACCCAAATGTCACAGCGGGGTAACGTTTTTCAGATCTTCTACCAGTTTTGGTGAACTCGTCTAAATTGTAGTCTCATTTGCCTGTTCTTAGCTGACTGGAGGGGCACCCGGTGTGATCATATGCTGCTGTAGCCCGTCGGCTTCAAGGCTCAACCTATTGCGTATTCAGAGATGCTTTTCTGCATACCTCGGTTGTAACGAGTGGCTATTTGATTTGCTGTTACCTTTCTGTGAACCAGTCTGGCCATTCTCCCCTGACCTCTGGCATAAACTAGGCATTTTCCCTTTTTTTGCCCTCACTGGTATAATCTATTTTAGATCATTCTCTGTAAACCCCCGAGATGGTCTATCTGAGTATTGTTGCAGACAATGTTCATCCTTTTACGAGCACAGTGTATCATCTTCGAATAGCTACTTCCAGTACGATCATTTACCATGTCAAAGGGAAAATCACCTCAAACTGTTCACTGTGCTCCAACGGCCTCAACAGTCACCAGATCTATTCACACTGAATTTAAATTTATTTATACAGTGCTTTTTACAATGGGCATTGACAGCTTTACAGAATCCAAGATCAACAGACCAAAAACCCCTGCTGTTCAAAGCCCCATAAATCACCTCTGCTCCATTCTGGTTGAACTTCAGAAGCTCGTATTGACCATGTCTACATGCCTAGATCGACAGGTGTACCTAATAAAGTGGCCTGTGCTTATATACGCCTGAATGACATTTCTAATGTTTCCCATGCTACACTAAATATTTAAACATTTAAAGATGTGAGACTAGAGTTAAATAAATAAGAAATCTATATTTTAATATGATGTCATCTTTACAGTAGGTTGTGTACAGTGCTGCCAAAGCTCTGTTATTGATATATACGTATATACTTACACTCTCCATCAGAATCTTCACCTCCATATTCCTCACTATTAAGCCCTACAAACAGCTGCTCCTCTTCTTCGTTCTGCTGTGAATCATTAAGTGTGCACTCAGAGGAGTGTATGGAAGGTCTGTTGGTGTCCCTACTGTTGAGAAAGATAGGATATGCAATAGAATTTAATATAATAAAACAAATCTGTATTCGACTGGAAACTAACCGAATTATATGAACATTTTAAAAGTTGCCCAATAAAGTATGAGTGCTTACCTATATAAGGTGCTCCCAAACTGAGCTCCATCTGTAGGCATGGGATGAGTTTGATGAGTAGACCAGGGATTAAACTCGCAAAAGCCCTGTGACCCAGAGATGAGCAAATGTAGTATAGAACTTAATCTTTCTGTGCTTGAAAAATCTATTCGATTTGCTTATTTAGTTGCTGTAACGGTATAGATGATGTATCAGCATCAATGGGCGTGTCGATACACAAGGTTCCTTCGAATCTCGTCATATATACACTCAGATCAGGTCAATGTAATATAATCAATTAACCTAATGCTAGTCCTTCGATTGTGGAAGTAACCCAGGTGGACATGGGGAGAGCATGAAAAAAACCCCAGACTTCTCCACCTGGGGATCAAACCCAAGAGCTACCCACCGAGCCACCATGCCTGCCGTAAAATCTGGTAAACTTCAGAAATCGATTCATTCTGCTTTTTGCTTGCTCAGGGTGAACGCTAGATCTGGTGCATATCTCGGAAAACACAGGTCGCAGGCGTAAGCATTCCATTCCATTCTCTGGATGGGACGGCAGTGCATCCATTGCAGGACCCTTCACTGGTGAAGCTGGTGGAAGATTCAGGTCTCCGTCAGACAGGTAATCGTGCCCACAAGAAGCTGCAACGCAACCGGGATTCACCAAGGGCGGCAGAGCGTTCGGCAGCATTGTAGATGGCATGTGGCCTTTCACTCTCAGGTCTTGCCCCTGAGCTTGCACCTTTCCAACTTTGGTCATGAGGGTTGTATTTGTGTTACTAGTGCCTGCCCTGGGATCTCAGAGATTAAATCAACTTCAACTGAGAGAGGAAAGGTCTCATGATGTCAGACTCTTCTCTACAAGAGCAGCAATGACAGATGTGAGTGTAGTCTGGGGACTGGGGTAGCCTAGCGGACTCTGGACCTGATGGTCCAGGGTTCAAATCCCACCTCTGCCAAGCTGCTAAGCAAGGCCCTTAACACCCGACTGCTTAAATTGTAAGACTGTATCAGTTGTAACTCGCTACAAATATGGTGTCTGCTAATGCCGTAAATCTAAATGTAGTCTTTTCTCTGCAGATTCAATGTCACCACTTGCCAGACTAAGGCGGTAGGGAGGGGGCGGTAATGCACAGCAACGCAAACATCGGATCGGGGAAGAAGGCCCAGATTGTTTAGAGCTGATATAAAGCAAGCAGTAACTCAAATGAGCTCAGGTTGGTAGTGGTGTAATGGTATTGGGGATGTGTTTGGCACACTTTGGGCTTATAATACCAAACGAGAATCTGAGTATTGTTGCCTTAACAGTCACCAGATCTAGGACATTGCCTCAAAGCAGTTTTACAGAATCCAAGACTAACAGACCAAAAAGCCCTGTTTAGCAAGACTCAAAAACTCCTTTTGACTCAGCGTCTCAATCCAGTAGAGCAGCTCTGGGATGTGGTGGAAGAGGAAATTCACATCATGGATGTGCAGCCGACAAATCTGCAGCAACTGTGTTGTGATGCTATGTCAATATGGACCAAAAATCTCTGAGAAATGTTGCCTTCACCCTGTTGAACCAATGCCATTAATTAACTGGGGATAAACTCAGACCTGAGGGCAAACAGGAGTCCAACCCGCTGCTGGCGAGGTGTATCTAATAAAGTGGCCGGTGAGTGCAAGTATTGACATATAAGTAACTTAACATATAAATAGAAGCTGTGTATTAAAACAGTTAGATAATATTTTGAGGAATGAAATCAGCATGTGACTTGTGAGTGTGTACTTGGGAGGTGTTTGTGCTTTGAGGCTCCGGTACTGATGCAGGAGAGATAAGTTCTGTGGGTCTGGTGTGCAGGCTGAAGGCCGCCGGTGGGGTGGATGAGGATGAAGAGAACATGCTGGTGCAGTCCTGGACAGGATGTTGGCTCTCTGAAGCACTGTTGTCAGACATGTTGGTCTCAAGCAAAGGGGAGAGCTTCAGGTAAGACATTTCAGACAACTGTTTTACACCTTCATTAAAATACGTAATATAAGTATAATAATATAATATAATCAGCAAGGCACCAAAAGTGTGAGCATGCTCAGCTCAATCAGAACGTTTTGCTTAGGGTTTGCCATGTAATAACAGATCTCTTGTGTAATGTCTTTGGAGAGAAGTCTATGCAACTGACAGTTTCAAGTCAAGTCATATTTTTTTTCTATAGAGCTTTTTGTCTCAGAGCAGGTTTACAAAATTATATCATCCCAAAAGGTCGATCCCATTTTAAGCAAGCCTAGGCCAACAGTGACAAGGAAAAACTCCTTAAACGTTGTAAAATCTTTGTTGGACCAAGATTCACAAAGGGACTAATCCTGCTTGGGTGGCCAAGATGTTAACTGAAATAGTTATGTTTGTACGGATAGTAGTATTAAATAAATAATGATAAATTCGTAAACACTCATTCGTAATACGTTTCTGGATTGTCCATTTACAAACGGTGGCAGTAGAATGTGTTGTACTGAGACCACAGTGATTCTCAGTATGACACATTTATAGGTTTCTGCTTTCAAGTCAGTTGATCGATTCTCTGCCCTGCTGTTCTTAAAGTCCATAGACAATTGGTTTGCCAACACTGATTAAGATCTTTGCTAATGTCAGGCCCGATCTGTCCTTTACGTTTACTCTTTTGTGCCGTTTTCAACCCATTTCAGTGCATCTCTATACGTAAGCATAACGCTAAGGTCAAACCTGTTAAAGAGTTTTATAATGGTTCTCACCATCCTGAACCTGAGCTCATCCAAAAATCTGTGTCGTCTCTTCTTCAAATCTGCACCTTGGTCACTGCAGAAATATGAAAGGGTAGTTTAAATATATTTCTACAATTACAATGATAATTATATTTAGGTATTTAGCACACTGACTTACAGAAATCTCAAGAAGGCATAGCTAAAGCACTCAGATAATCTATAAGGCTCATCAGTATGGGACTGTCGTTCAAAGGTTTACTAGGGACTGGTCAGGACGGCAGGCAGGCCAGTCTACAAACTTATTACTACAAACTTAATTCTTACAATTAGCAGTTAATCAAGGAATTGAAATAACATGGAGCGGAACTACCTGTGATTTGAAAAGCTAGGTCTTGGCTGTGTTTTTGAGTCACGACACACAGAGGGGCTTTATGGACAAGCAGAAACCAAGTACTGAATGTTTAAGCAGGTTTCAGAAAAGTAGTGAAGCAATGATTAAGGCCTGAACTAATAATCAGAAGGATGCTTGTTTAAATCTTAGATGTGGGTCCTTGAGAAAGGCAGCGAATTGAAATTCATTCTGGAAAAGGGCATGAGCTGAGATCGCTAAATGTACATGTATTTATCCTTTTTGTACTACAAAAAGCTAACATCACCCTTTGCAGATCTATGCTGCTGCGGAACAATCAGCCTTCAGTTGACTTCTGATTTGCTGGCAGGTAGGAGCCAATAAAACATTAAAGCATTAAAGCTTAACTGTAACAGGCACCATAAATCTCAAAAAAGATTTTCAAGAATTTGTTTGTCTGTTTTGCTTCTTTAACGTCGCTATCGGCATCAGTGGACATCTCACCGACACACACAAGATATATATATATATATATACACACACACACACACACACACACACACACACACATATATATATATATATATATATACTTATCAACTTATCAGGAACACTATACATAGGTGAGTCATAAGTCACAGGACAGGTCAATTCTATTTTCAATTACCTGTCACAAACAACAAAACCTTCCCAAATTTCTGGGTTGATAACTTCTGAACCACAATAGATATTGCAAATCTGAAATAGTGGCAATCGATTTCTCAGTCAATTCTGGTCTTCTTTGTCTCGTATATGTTACATGACCGCCTTCACATTGGAAAAACTTGCCCTGGACCCGATATGGTGGCTTTCAAGATGGCGGCCACGTTCCACGTTTCTGTGGTATTCAGATATGTCATTTTCCCTTTTGTTTCTGAAACAAAGGGTGTGACTTTTGACTCACTTCACCTTGTACTCGTACTAAGCAGCCATCACTGCCAAACTAACCAACATTTCACTAATCGCTCAAACCTCTATGACTCTCAGAATAACTGTAATACTGCACAGTGACTGTTACCTGTGAAGAGGCTCGCTCTGTGCCAGGCTCAGGCGGGATGGAGAGCATGGACTCATCGGCAGCTCCACAGGTCTCCCACCCAGAGATTTACGCGATGTCTCCGAGTCCGACAGATTCGTTACTTTAGGTTTACCTGAAAATGGTAGCACTTGGTATTTTAAAACGTGACAGCCATCTTCGGCAACAGTAAAAGACGCAGTGCATTTACCCGTGTTTGCTTTCTTTAATGCAATCTGGTTAACGATAAACATTGTGAGCAGATCCACATTACTGTCATGCCCTCCTTTCAGGGATGCTGCTGGTGGTGGGGACAAAAGGCTTCTTCTCCTCTGCATCCTCATCTTCTCAAAAAACTCCTTCAAAAAAAAAATAAGCACATGTACATAACGGAGATGCATTCCAAACACAGAAAGAGAAAAAAGAAAAGCAAAAGAGACAATATGACAATATAGATCAGAGATCTGAGACAAACAGCATTTGGGGAACAAACGCCTGCATTATGTTGTATGTTATACAGCTACATTTTGCTGTTGAAGATACAACCGATGAAGTGATATGTTTGCTGAGTTACTGTCACTATGACAGTACTTTCATAATTGTGGAGTCAAATCTCAGTGTGAATGTCGCACGCATTGCAAATGGCTGCAGACATGGCTTTGTCCGAAATATGTACCTACTCAGTCAGTAGTATTGTGCTGTAAGTAGCACTCAAAACACAACTGAAGTCTAACTTCACAAACCTGCACTATATTGCCAAAAGTATTTGCTCGCCATCCAAATGATCGGAATCAGGTGTTCCAATCACTTCCATGGCCACCGGTGTATAAAATTAAGCACCTAGGCGTGCAGACGGTTTTTACAAACCTTTGTGAGAGAATGGGGTCGCTCTCAGGAGCTCAGTGAATTCCAGCGTGGAACTGTGATGGGATGCCACCTGTGCAACAAATCCAGCCGTGAAATTTCCTCGCTCCTAAATATTCCACATTATAAGAAAATGGAAGTGCTTGGGAACGACAGCAACTCAGCCACGAAGCGGCACGCCGCGTAAACTGCATCCAAGCCATACATCACCAAGTCCAATGCAATGTGTCGGATGCAGTGGTGTAAAGCACGCCGCCACTGGACTCTAGAGCGTTCTCTGAAATGACGAATCGCGCTTCTCCGTCTGGCAATCTGATGGACGGGTCTGGGTTTGGCGGGTGCCAAGAGATCAGTGCTTGTCTGACTGCGTTGTGCCAAATGTAAAGTGTGGTGGAGGAGGGATTATGGTGTGGGGTTGTTTTTCAGGAGCTGGGCTTGGCTTTGGGCTTCGTTCCAGTGAAAGGAACTTTGAATGCTTCAGCAAAACAAGACATTTTGGACAATTCCATGCTCTTAACTTTGTGGGAACAGTTTGGAGCCGGCCCCTTCCTCTTCCAACATGACTGTGCACCAGCGCACAAAGCAAGTTCCATAAAGACATGGATGGCAAAGTCTGGTCTGGATGAACTTGACTGGCCTGCACAGAGTCCTGACCTCAACCTGACAGAACACCTTTGGGATGAATTAAAGAGGAGACTGAGAGCCAGACCTTGTCGTCCAACATCAGTATGTGACCTCATAAATGCACTTCTGGAAGATTGGTCAAAAATCCCCATAAACCTTATGGACAGCCTTCCCAGAAGAGTTGAAGCTGCTCTAGCTGCAAAGGGTGGACCAACGTCGTACTGAACGTTATGGATTAGGAATGGGACGTCACTTAATCTCATATTCAAGGTTAAGGCAGGTGAGCAAATACTTTTGGCAATACAGTGTAGGTCAGCAGCGGCCTCATAAACCAAACGGACAGAGGCAAGGCCGTGTTTAAAGCTCCGTACACGCATTCCGAATTAAAGTTAGCAAAAGCTGCGTGCTGCTCATGTGTGGCTGTGATCGTGCCGCTTCTGCCGTCAGTGTAAATGTGACTCGGAAGTTATTTCATGTTTTATCTGATCTACGACAGAAAATATGCTGTGCTGTCACGTAAAAGACCGTGATCTCACTCCATGGATGATTGTTAGAGAGGAGGGCGTTAAATAAGTGGGTATGATGTAATATTTCACCCATTATAATGGTAAAAAAAAAAGAAACTCGGCATGCAAACCACGAGAATTCCTGTAAATCAATGAACGGGACTTACACCATGATATAAGGCACGATGGAGCCATGCTTGTTTATTTCTGACCATCCAAATGTACCATTCCAATATCCAGCAGTCCAATTATGGTGGCGCCATGCGTATTGCAATTGTCTTTAGAAAAAAAATCTTAAGACTGCAAAGCCTTTTTGAGCAGAATTACTCCAGCAACCGCTGTGTCGTACGGAACACTGTGACCTAGTTACCTTTTGCTTTTTCGTGTCGTTACTCTTCATAACACGACTTCTATAGAAACAAGAGAACATTTGCATTTACGACGTTTAAAGTACATATAAATGGACATATGCAAATGCATTTGAAGTTGCAAAATAAACAACCAAACTGCTAACTGAATGAAAATTGAAACTCTATAAAACGTACCGCCAACCTCCTACCCAGTTCATGTTCACGGCCTCGTTATGAACAGGTACAGTTGTAAATATTTGGTGGTCTGTAATTGCCACTTGGTCGAGTGTACTTTGTTTATTAATTTCTCTCCTATATAACTTTTAATTTTTCCGCGTTTTACCTATAATAGCGGTTTAAATATCACAGTTCCCGTAACGGGTACGCTATGCTATCTATGCTACCTCATAAACGTAACTAACTGGCTAAACGGTAAAGGTGCACGCGCGGAATCAGTTACGCACAGATTATTGTTTGAAAGAATCGACGCAGTTCGGTACAAATGATTCATGTGATTCATGAAATGTTTAAATGGAAAGCTAAAATGTTGTCAATTTATTTATTATGATTATTAATTATTATTATTATTATTATTATTATTATTAATAATAATAATAATAATAATAAATAGTAATAATAATAAAGTAGTAGTAGTAGCAGTAGCAGTAGCTAATTGAACGCCGGACGGGGGCGCTGTAGAGTGCTATTGTGGCGGGAAGGGAAGGGAAATGAAGTTCGGAACTAGTTTATGTTCTTACTGTGTGCGTGTGCGTTATTTTATTACTTTTATTTTATTCAAGTGGTTAAACGAACCTGTCAAAAAGCCCAGTAAAATTCTTATTATTATTATCATTATTATTTATTTTGTTGTTGTTGGTGGTGGTGGTGTCATGATGATGATGATGATTATTATTAGTAGTAGTAGTATTAGTATTATGTCAACTGATATGTACAGCTGAGTATCGTCTGCAAAGTCGTGACTGTTCTACTGATCTACTGCTATATAGAGAGAGCACTATATAAAACACTATATACAAAATAAAGCGCTTTGAATTGCCTCATGTATGAATGGTGCTATACAAATAAACTTGCCTTACCCAGTTGATTTATTTAGAGATTTACTAGAGCATCCAGCAAATAAAGAGTTGCCTCCAAGCTCGAGGTTAGAAACGCATGAACCAGTTTCTCAGCATCTTGAAAGGAAAGGATATTTCAAAGTTTAGCAATGTTACGTAGCTAAAAAAAAGCAATTAATGTGATGTTGTTAATGTGCACGTCAATGAAGAGATCTGAATCAAACTAAGTTTTTTACAGTTGGACTGGGCGTTACCGAACAGCCGTCCAGATTCAGAATAGATGTAGCCTCACAGTCTTGTCCAATAAATAAAACTTCCGTTTTAAGTAAATATTCAGAAGGGTACTGCAGTGCTAGAACATCACCAAAAACGGCTACGGGATCTGTCACAACTTTAAGTAATCCGCTTAATTAGCTTGCTGCTAGGCCATTTTCCAGAATTTTCCAAATTAAACAGTAAATGGGAATAAACAGCAATTTTCACCAACTCATTGTCAATTCTTTATTATGCTTATTTCTACGTGATTACATAAAATGTCTAAAAAAAAAGGATAACACACTATCCAAAATCTTTGACTGAGCTGCACACTTGCGGCAAAGAAATGTATTTATTTAGCGATTTACAACAAAGCATTGTCTCAAAGACGTTTACAACTATCCAGGTCCACTGCCCCACCTGAGCAAGACGACAGTGGCAGGCTGTAAGGAAAAAAAGATATAAGAAAGATAACCTGGGAGAACCAAGTTTCAAAAGGTCCCTGACCTCTTTGGAAAGCCTAGTAGTTTTATATATATTAATTAAATACCACTATTTACAGTGCTCAAAAACTGAGGGGATATTTCCAAATGAATATGAAGCCATTAATAAAGAAGCATTTGATTTTATTTCATTAAACAAGATCAACAAAAAACGCAAATGAAATGTCAAATAAAGTTTTCTGATTACATAAATTAGATCAAATTAATTCTTGTGATTTGTGAGTAGTAAGTGATATATTTATGGAGGTGAACAGAAGCATGTTGAACTGGACGAGAGTGCCCCCACATTGACTGTTCAGTAGGGTGTATGGTCACCCAAGACTGCCAAAATACAGTGACAGTGA
>JAUZST010041732.1:0-26598 GCA_034779995.1 Parotocinclus haroldoi
TGTGTGTGTGTGTGTGTGTGTGTGTGTGTGTGTGTGTGTGTGTGTGTGTGTGTGTGTGTGTGTGTGTGTGATCTGTCAGAAGTGAATAATTAATCCCTGGAAGACAGAATTCTTGTGTGTAAATAACAAGTCTTATTTGAAGGAGATCCTAGAAAGGTCAGTCTTCTAAACTCTGTGTGTGTTTGTGTGTGTGTGTGTCAGTGTGTGTGAGAGTGTGTCTATCTGTCCGTCTGTCTATGTTGTGTAAATGGCTGAGTGACGTAATCACAGTTAATGACAGTTTAATGGAGTGTAGAGAAACAGAGACCATAAAATATTGTGTGTGTGTATGTGAGAGATAGAGAGAAAAAGAGATACAGTGTGTGTCTGTGTGTGAGCGAGTGTGTGTGTGAGTGTGAATGTGTGAGAGAGAGAGGGGTGGGAGAGATGGGAGTGTGTGTGAATTTCTTGAAAGGACAAATGTTGCCCGTAAATGCCCCCTACGTGGGCAGCCTAATACAGAGTGAAACCGAGGGCTGTGACTGCTATATCCACACCAGTAGCACGATGCATGCTGACCTCAGATCTGTGCACAATCAGTACATGGCTGTTATCAATGGTTGTTAAGGTTAAGCCAAGGACAAATGCTATGTTTGACTAAAGCTCAGAACTCAGAACCAATGCCCACTTGAACAGGAATTCCTACTTGAACTATCGTCGTGGTTTTCTCAACCCTGTGCTTAGCACATGAGATCATATCAGCATGGCTGCTCACACTCAACAGTACTAAACTGCAAGTAGTATTTGCTTCAGATCATATAGCACATTCAATCAGTTTGATTATCTGAATCATGATCCAGAAATATGTTCATGAGTTCCGGCTGCTCATTCAGTTCAAGTACAGGTTTTCCTCTACAATCTTTCAACTTTATGCTGGGAATCTGATAATAAAAATAAATGCACATTCAGCTGCAAGTCTGAGTCTTGATTTTTTTTTTCTCTTATGTTAAATGAGGAACTCCAGCAGCACATGATGTAGTGCCACCTGCCAGGAGTGATGCGCACTGGAAAACGTAGTAAATCGTCATTGTTTTTGTATCTCGAATACACAATAAATTACCTAAGGTATTCAATACTATATTATGAAATAAGCCTTATTTTCATGATTTTGCCCAACTGTAGTGCCCAAACATGTTTTAAGCATGGTTAAGGTACACTGCGCTATGATACTGTATATCTATATGATATATACAGTTTATATTAAAGTAATTGGTTTACAATAAATTCAATATACCATAGATTTTTCTGAAACATGAATGGAGAAATAAATAATAACAATAAACAGATGGATAGACAGCTGGCTAAATAGATGCATATATTGGTAGATTGATGGATGGGTAAAAGGATGAACAGATTTATGTCACTCCTGTCTACAGAGTTTGTTGCTATGACTACTGTCAACTACTTATAGACACATGAACACAGAGAGACAGATGCACATGCAGAGAAATATGTTTCATCTGAGACTGTTTTGGCAACTTAATTACAGAATTAAATTAATCTCTACTGCACTAGCGCACTGCAGCTAAGCTGCTGCGAGTGCCTGTGTATGTGTGTGTGTGTGTGTGTGTTTGTGTGTGTGTGTGTGTGTGTGTGTGTGTGTGTGTGTGTGTGTGTGTGTGTGTGTGTGTTTGTGTACAGATATTTGTTATACTTGTGGGCACCATGTGTCCCCTGAAGGAAAAGAGCATGGATATTCCTACATCCTGATTTACTGATTCCAACACCTTTAAGTGTTTTATATTTTCTTAAAATTTCTTTTAAAAACAGTTTCGGTTCTTGAAACTATGGTTGAGCTCTTTTACTCATTGTGCCAATGGAAATTCCCAATGAACATTTATTTACCATTACTGTGCCTGTCTGAATGTTTTGCTAGAGAATTTGAAGAAGCCTGGTTCCATCGATGTACTGCTGTAGCGAATTAATGTCCTCTTTCACCAAAACCACTAACTGACAGAGACCTAACATGGTTTACATCTAAACAAAAATCAATATTAACAAGTGCAAGTCCCACCTGTTTTCGGGGGGGACTCATCCGTTCCTTATTAATAGAAGAGGGTGGGGGCAAATCAGGCTGTGCAGAGGCTCTGTTTATTTTAATCAAATAAGAAAAATGAAATACATTCGCAAAAGTGAGTAAAAAAGAAAATACTCCAATAATAATTCAAGTTTGAATAGCTTAATATGTGTTATTATTATTATATAAAAGTTCTAATACATTTTAGGTCCCTAGTCAGTAAGTGTCTAAGAAATGTTGCAGTACCTCTAACTAAGCCACTATACAGTAGGTCTCATACCGCTCTTACTGCTGTTGGGAGAAAGTAGTGGTTTTCATTTCAAGCTGTATTTGTTTTGGGAAGCTTCATGAAATAAATAAAGATAAACTCCCCAGGGAAACGGTGTGTTTAAGGCGGTAGTAACTTCAGGCTCCTGCCAATGGCTTTGCATGATGATGGTCAAGCTACATGGTCACACCTACTGAGTGTGTGATGGGACTCAATGATTGACAAAATATGGCACAGTACAGTGAATGTCTCATTTGATGTGTGGAAAATGGGTCAGAAAGCAGAAGTTAATGGTTGGCCAAAAATGAATGGCCATAGTGTGAAGGGTGTAGCTAAACCTGTAGGTGAAGGGTACAGTCATATAGGTCTGTCAGCAATGACAAAACATCCGAAATCATAGAGATACTAAACACTATTATGTATGCTTCAATCACAGGTGACTTATTTTGTTACTCTGGTGAGTATGTCAGGTGCTTTCTGGCATCATACTGTATCCTGTTGTGATTCATTTCTGGAGGGGATCTATCTTTGCAGTTATGTCTGGAACATGGCCGCCATCCTGAAAGTTGCCATATTGGATCATTGTGTGGTCATGCAGCGTGTCAAAGAAGACCAGAATTGTCACAGAAATCGATTGCAATATCTCTTTTGACTCAAAAGTTCAACACTGAAACTTTTGTTGTTCGTCACATGTAAATGAAAAATTAAATGATTCCAATGTCAGGGGGAGGCCACTGTCGTATCATAACCTCAGTCTTCAACAACCGACATCCAGAAAGTCCACAAATTTCACACAGCGTTGTTGGATTGCTATGGACGATAAGCGAGTTAGATCCTCCACAGAAAAGGGTGTAGAAAATAAAATGTATGCACAGAAATAGGGTGGGGAATAGAAGAGCAATGTGGATAGAGTGACCTTGATTAGTGAAATAGACAGGAGATGTAAAACAAAGAATTTAGACATACAAAGTGAAGCAAATCGGTGGGGATTAAAGTGGGAAAGAGGAAAGAAAAATAAGTAGCAGGCAAAAAAGAATGTGAGGGGAAATAAAAATAATTAAGTGGAAATTAATTAAAAGTAAGCACAATGGATAATCAAGAAATGATCAAGAATAAACATGAAACATGAAAATAAACGAAGGAAAACGAAATCTGCAGTGCGCATGTGGAAAGGGAAGGGGTCAAGAAAAATGGATGATGGTAAAAATAAAAGGTAATTGGATGACAGGCCATTGAAGTAGTAAGCAGAAAGTGGATGTGGTATGGAGGGGAAGAGGATAGATTTAGAAGAGAAAAATGAAAACAAAACAATGAAGAGAAAGGGACGTGGATGAAAGGAAATAGAGGGTGGTAAAGGACATAGGGAAGGGCACGAGGACACGGATTAAAGGCCCAGTTCATAACCAATCCCACTTCCTCATTTATTTCTTAATTATCTTTACATTACGTTTGTAAGGTCCTTCCACTGACTATGTACTTTTATAGTGAAATAATGCTTAACCTTTACCTAACCCTAAATGTCTCTCTTCCTGCCTTGCCGTTCAGCATCCTGGGCTCCCAGAATCCCACTTATTTATTCACCTCTGACCAAGCAACCAAGTCTCTTATCTGCAGTTCTCAGATTTGTCAGTATACTTATTCCATAACCTTTTATTAATTTCATTCCTGATTCCCTACTTATTTAAAGACCTAATTTAGCCATCTAGTTATGATCCTTTTTTTTCTACTTGTTTTCTCGCCTGGTTTGTTCGCATGGTAGTCTGATAACCATGTTTTGAACTTTATTTTGTTGACTATTTTCAACTCAGTTCTGTTCATTTAAACTTTAAACTTGATTTTCAGTTATTTTTTCACACTGAAGTTCCTTACATTTCTCTTGCCATGGACAATTTTGACACTAAACTTTAATGTTGGTATCCTACAATTCTTTTGACTTTTTATTTTTAGATAAAACCTTCAGACTTCGTATGTTCCTACTTTTGTGGAGGACCAGCCAAATGTCTTCCCCTTCCTAAATTTTCCAAATATCACTGCCAAGGTCATTGGTTCCTCACAGAGACATATAACCACTAAAAACTGTATTGTTCTTGTTCTTCCCTGTCTGGCAATTTTTCTCGCTCTCATTCTCTCTCCTTTGCTTTCTCTTTTAGGAACCTCTATTCTTGTCGGCTTTTATCCCACAGTCGCTCTCATCAGCCTTCCTTTTCTTTTCATTCTAGTATATATCTGTGTCTGTTTCACTCATTTCCTGCCTCTCGCTTTGCTCAAGACCACTCTGATCTTTTAGAAGCAAGTAATAGAATCACAGTCGTCCTTTAGAAATGGTACAAATTTTCCACAATGGTTTAGCAAAGTTGCCTTTGGCACTGTAATGACTCAGCCAGGAGATGAAAAGCTTAATGTTTTGACACCTAAAACTATTTTCTGATGTCACTGAAAGGATTTGATAACATTAATGTTAATGTCTTTGCTTCGTATCTGTTCACATTTATTCATTGTGTTAAGCTGACAGTTGTCAGTCATTGACATTATTATTGACAACGTAGTGTTTGCTTTTGAGAGGTCCTTTCAGACCCTGTAATTAAAGTGTTATTTGCTGTTGGTAAAGTTATATGTTATGTTCCTATCTAAATATATATAAATATAATGCTCACAAAAATTAAATATCCCTAATTTTTGTGAGCAGTGTATCTGAAAGGGACGTTTACAGGCATTATATCAATAAATGTGCATGTTCTGAATACTTATTTTATTTATATATATATATATATATATATATATATATATATTTAGCCAAACGTCTTTACAATTCTTGTCGAACTAGTTATCAATAGAGTACAGAAAACTCCTGCAGTGCCAGAGTACGTGTACGTGTACGTGTATTGTATTTAAATCTGTCCATATACCCCACACACCTTCAAGGTGGTACACTGGGTAGTAATCCATCTGGGACTGGCCCTGTGTATAGTACCTGTACCAATTTTTGTGTAGGGCCACTGGTAAACAGGTACTATAATTTGCTTATTTTACTTTACCAGCATATCTGCTACACACTGTACTAGCACATGCAGCTAGTGTACGGGATGACCATGACCATGCATTTGTATTACCTTGAATACTGTAGGGTTTATATCACCCCACAGAATTGCAGTGATGCATGAAACATCTGCAGAATGCAAACAGTTTATATTGCTTTCACTGCAAAGCATTAAAAACAGAATAAAATGAGATATACCTATAGCTGAAAATCATGCCTCAAATTCAGTGTTTTAATCAATGCTGTAAATCTAAAGAATATTCAAGTGATATCTGAGCATTTGGATGCTTTAACTGTTTCACTGTTACTACTATTTAACAGCATTGAATATGATTATTGTTATTGCAAACACTCTCTGTATTCTAACACATGTTTCTGAGGTGATTTAGTAAGTAGCAATGTTAGTAACAGATCACATTTGACAATAAAATAAAACCTTTTGGACTGCGGCAGGTCACCGCCGCATCTTCAGTCTCTTTATTGCCCTCCTCTCTATTCTGTTCTTTATTCTGCCATTGTGATAGAGACTCTCCCATGTGCTAAGGACAGTTAAGTGCTAAGGTCTGGCTAGCTAGTGAGCTTCACCAAGTGTACCTTTCGGCGATTGCTGTTCTACTCAGCAGTCCATAGCGCTTCTAGCGGTGAACAGTATTCTAGAATGTGCTGCTTTCTAAAGTGTCACAGCTGTTGTTTTTCCTGGTATATAAAAAATACTTCACGGGAAACTAAAAATGGCATTCCACATAAACCAGTACATCTCCCAGTATTATAGTATGCCATAAAAGTACTGAGATGGGTTGGGGTTTGGGTTGTTTCTTGTTTTAGTACATTTTAGTACAACTTTAGTACAATTAAACAAATGGTGTGGTAAAGAGAAATGAGTCATTAAGTGAATGCAGTAAATGACAGAGGTCTAACATTAGTAAACAAACTGTATGTGGTGTTGAGAGCAGCAACATTAACTTTAATGGCAGAATCCAGATTATAGGAGGTTTATAGTATTCAGGCACATCAAATTTGTATGACTAAAGTCAAGCTGTGTTTACCTGAAGATTTTAGTCCTGACTTCAGAAAGAGTTTTAATTTGTGATGAGAGTGAATTACTTCTAAAAAAAAAAAACACAGAGTATTACACGTTTAATCTGTATTAGTTACAGAACATCACAGAGCCTTTCCCTAACTCCCTCCCTTACACTCGACTACAGAATATTCCAGTGCGTGCTGGATGCAATGAAGCAAACAAGTCGTAATCATCTGCAAGTAGTAAAGATGATAGATCCCAGTCCTCATGCCAGATAGCCCTCTGATCTCAGCTGTTCCTCAACTGTCTGTAGTTCAACTTTGCCAGCCCTCCTCCCCATGTCATGTCATGTCTCCTCCTCCCCAGTGTCCCATATCTCAGGTTTTTCACATTAGGTGATCTGTACCATGGCCGAGCATGCTTGAACCCAGATAGCGGTTGGTTGGACTAGCGTCACTGTTGAACAGTGCTCAGGTTTGCTTGAAGTGCATGGAAGCACTTCTCTGTAAAAAAAATCTTCTTGTGCATGCAGCACAAGTAGGCAAACATGTCCAATACACATTCTGTAAAAGTGGGCCCACATGTAGCAAGTCTAGCGCCAGGGGTAGCTAATGGTGACCTTCTGGAGAGCATGTCTTGAATACAGCAGTAGAGTGGTAAACAATTCTCAGATCAGACTTGTTTATAATGACAGACTCTTAGTTCTCCCAGTATTTCTCTTTGAAACCCAAACTTTGATTATAATTTACAACCAATCTAGTTGGGACATTGTGTAAAACATAAATAAAAACAGAATACAAAAATTTTCAAATCTTTTTTAATCCTATATTCAATTGAATACACTACGAGGATAAGATATTTCATGTTAAAACGGATAAACTTTCAAACATTCACTCATTTGGAATTTGATTCTTGCAACACGTTCCAAAAGAGCTGGCACAGGGGCAACAAAACTGGGAATGCTCAAAAAAACACCAGTTTGGAACATTCCACAGTTGAGTGTCATGACTGGGTATAAGGGGAGCATCCCCGAATGGCTCAGTCGTTCACAAGAAAGGATGGGGCGAGGTTCACCACTTTGTGAACAGCTGCACGGGCAAAAGGTCTAACAGTTTAAGAACAACGTATTCATGTCCATGACCTTTGATTCATAATGCAGCTCTGCATTCTCCTCCAGAGAAAAAAAGAAAAGGACTCTCTGGATCAAGTTCAGAAGCCAGCATCTCTGGTATGGGCTTGTGTTAGTGCCCCTAGCATGGGTAACTAGCACATCTGTGAAGGCACCATTAATGCCAAAAGGAGCATACAGGTTTTGGAGCAACATATGCTGGAATCCAAGCAGCGTCTTTTTCAGGGACAGCAAGACAATGCCAAGCCACATTCTGCACGTTAGAACAGCATGGCTTCGTAGTTAAAAGATCGTGGGGACTAGACTTGCATTATAAAGCGCAAAAAAGACAGAAACCCCGGACTGTTAAGCATCTGAAGTTGTACATCAAGCAAGAATAGAAAATAATTCCACCTACAAAGCTTCAACAATGAATGTCTTAAGTTCCCAAACATTTATTGAGTGTTGTTAAAGGAAAGGTGATGTAACACAGTGGTAAACATTCCCCCTGTCCCAACTGCTTTGGGACGTGTTGCAGGCATCAAATTTAAAATGGGTGAATATTTGCAAAAAAACAATAAAGTTTATCCGTTTGAACATTAAATACTTTGTCTTCGTAGTGTATTCAATTGATTTAAGGTTGAAAAGGATTTGCAAATCATCGTAATCTGTTTTTATTTATTTCGTACACAATGTCACAACTTCATTGAAATTTTGGTATTTATAATTTACAATTGTATATGTGCAAGAAATAGTTGGAAAAAAGTAGGGTCTTCAGTAGTGAATCAATTTTAAAATGCAGCTTGCCTTGATCAGAGCTTATTAACAGCACTAGCACTATTGTCAAAGTTGAAAAATGCTTCTGTATTGTGTTAGTGACAGTCTTTTCCATTCTGGTTGACTTATTAGCCTGTTTTATCATTTATTCGCCCTACATGGCTGGTGAACTCTCAGATATTGCCCTTGGCTTATTAACCAATATCACTTTCTTGTTTATGCTGTTAGAAATGGTATAGCCATATGCAAATGTTTGGGCGCCTTTGGTAAAATTAAGTTTTTTAGGGTTTCTTCCTATTTAAAATATATTAAAACAGGATCTGCAGGGAACGGCAGGATAGAGATATGACACATTCCAGCAAACATAAGGAACCCTTCACGGTTAAGTTCTAAGACTTATAAAATCATTTGTTGCTCATGTCTTTAAATGTGTTATGTTGAAATGTGTCTCTTGCAGAGAATGTGTTAAAAACTTTTCATTTGCATAGTCAACAAAACATGTAATATGTGCTCAAAAGTTTGCATAAGCCTAAATATAAAACACTGTCATGTGCTTTGGTGTAAACCAAACAGACTACTTGATGAAGGGTATCTCAGTATTAGCCTCTCCTTTTCACTGCTATTCCAACTCAGGTTTTAAGGTTTGGCAGCACGTTTCCGTGTGCTTACCATAATATAACATAGTGATCCGAAAGAAACAGAACATAAGTCTGCCTACACCGATCACCTTTAACATTAAGACCAGTGACAGTTGAAGAGTGTGTGGTGCTTGAGGCAATATTCTAGTGTTAAACATTGGGTCCTAGCATGTAGATGTTCCATTGTTCAGGAATGGAATGAGGAACACAGAGTTCAAGGTTTCTTGACTTGGCATTCCAAGTCCCCAGATTTTACTTCTGTGAGATGTGCTAGATCTTATCCATGGAATCCACACTTCTCACCTGACAGGACTTACACGATCTGCTGCTAATGGCCAACATCGCAGGAACTTTGTATAGTACACATAGTACATAAAATATTTACGCACTATTTAACCCCCCACCCTCAGTAATTGAGCACCCTTAGCCTTAAAAGCCACTAAAACGTGATGCCCGTAAATGCTGACGAGCTTCTGACACCTCTGTTATAGAATCTTTGCCCAATGATCTCATGCGGTAGCTTCTAACTCATTGAGGGTTGATGAATATACACACTAACAGATCACTTTATTACGCATTTTCCGTTTAATCTGATCCACTTACTACACTGCTCACAAAAATGAGGGGATATTTTAAAAACAGTATGAAGAGGATCCCACAAGAACCGCTGGACAATCTGATTCTGTTCATGTCCCATCACTGTCAGTGTGTTTTGGCAGCCTTGGGTGATCATACACTATGCTGAATAGTCAATGTGTGGCACTCTCGTTCAGTTTAACGTTCTTCTGTTCACCCCATGAATATATCACTTACTGCTCTAATACAATAATCAAGTTTGAATCTCATTTGCATAATCAAACAACTTTCTTTGAGTTTTTGCTTTTCTGATGATGATCTTGTTTAATGAAATAAAATCAAATGCTTATTTTTTATAAATTGCTACAAAAATATTTGAAAATATTTCCTAACTATTTCCTAAAATATCTCCAAACTACATTCATAACTACATAACTCATTGTAAAGTCAAAACTTCTAATCATTCATCAGTGCTGCAAGATGCTAGTGACTGGACATGTGGCACTGTTTGTGTGTGTGTGTGTGTGTTTATTTGAGAATTAATTTAATTTATCTTCACATGATGAAGGTTAAGGGTTAAGTATTTTATCTAAACCTGAAAAGAAAATCCTGATGATCCATCATGGCTCTGATTATTTTACACAGAAAATTTTCTGCTTCACTGCAGCCAGCAATTATGTTGACAGGCACTGTAGTGAAAAGCAACCACACACTCTCAAGATGGGTCGATTAAAAACCCCAGACAGGACTCAAAGTCCACTAAACACTTGCCACCTGCAGAAACATGCTGACACAAGTTCATGCTGTCCATCAACAAACGCACACACACACACACTGACACACACACACACACAATTACTGACTTTAATTAAGTACTTTACTTTAACATAACAGATCATGCGATACTTGGGTAGTGGATCATTCTCAGCACCGTAGTGATAATAATGTGGTGGTTGTGTGTTTGTGTGTTGCACTGGTATGAGTGGATAAGACATAGCAGCTGTTATCAGTCCAGCAATGACACTGGGGTGTTTAAAGACTCAATTGGGGTAGTTCTGTGACACATGACATTTAGCACATCTATGTGCCAGTTGTTATGTTTGCACATGCAGAGGGGATCCATAGCCAAGAGCCACGCCTACTGTCCTGGATGAAACGTGGTGCCTGCCCCTCTGTTACAGTTGACTACCCATGACTCAGTGATAGCTCTGCGCATTGCACAGGATTTCTGCTGGATTTGGCAGCAGAGACAGACCCACTGTAAACAAGTGTAGAAAAAAGGAACCTTTAGTTTCTGCTCTGGGAGTATCAAATGGAGTATTTGTACTTAAATTTGTAATTAAAGGACAGTTTTCCCATTGTTGAGTGCTGCTAGGCATTGATGGTACAGCCCAGCTAGAATAGGTGCTAAGAGAAGAATGAAGGGTAAGTGAATGATAGGCATTTTAAGGTTCATATTTGTCAGTCCGAAGGGCATCACCAGATATTTGTAGTTGGCCCACGGCGTAATGAATTCATCATCTTTCATTTATCACCTGGCTTTATCCTCACCAAAGTATATGCATTGCACAGGTCCAGTGCGGTAAAGAATGAGGCCTGCTGCAGAGATAATAAAAGGCAGAGGATTAACGGCAGGGGTTAGCAGTCCTTTGTCGTAATTCACGTGTGGGCGGTGACAAACAAAGAAAAGGCAAATATTCTCATCCTTCTGCCTGCAAAGAAGAATCCTGGCGAAGCTGCATATGAAGCCCAAGTCCAAGGCCTCCGAATGGTGCTACTACAATCTCCACTGGATTAAATTAGTACCAGAGAGGAGATTATATCACAGTCTAATGGCCTGTAGAGGCAAGAATGGAGAACAGATGAAGAGAAAGTATGCATAATCAGATGGGACCACATTCGACAATGGGCAGTCCAGAGTGCCCGGAGGTAGCATGAACACCAGTGGTATCGATAAAACTGCCTGCCACGCGGCAGAAAAAGCCGGGATAGGCCTTAGATGCCCTTACCAAAACACTAATTAGCAATATCTCAGAACCTGGCTGAAAATGATATTTAGCATGCAGGAGAGCAGTTGTAGAAATCAGCATGCTACATTTAGTTTGGCGCTCCAGGAGATTTGTATTGGCAGAGACGGTCACTGAAAATATCCTTGTACAACACAAAGTCCACGTAACCTAACAAGGTTCTTGGCATATTTTGAGATTAAACAACTCCACATAAATAGACTAAACCAGCTAACAGTGCTCTGTATTTTTTCAGGCAAGCCTTAAACCTTTCTTCACTTTTTTGTTGTTGTTTTGGCCATTATACCTTGGCCATGGGCATGAACTCTATGAAGCTGACATACGCATAAGCTAATATGAGCCCTAGCATGAGGTAAGAGTAAGCTCTTTTGAATGCGATCTGTGATTTAGCACATCTACCTGGTTACCGGACAAAAATAACCGATTACAACTAGCAGGAGTCAATGTATAAATATGTGAAATGTATTAAAAGTACATTTACATAATTAAATACATATTTAACAGATTAGGCATAGAGAAAAACCGAATGTTTCTTTTTGTCAAGGCAAGATAAAGAAATTATTTAAGTTTGCTCATTGCACTTGTCACAACCCTGCTGAAAAAAACAAGCATTGACCAGCATCAGATCAGATGGTGTGGTGCTGGTTTTGCTGGTTGACCTGGTTTTGTTGTTCAAACTGCATGTGCTAGTTACCGGCATTCTCAGAAAAGACCAGCATGCACTGGCCACAACCATCTAAGAACCAACAAAGACCAGTATGTGCTGGTCAACACCATCCAAAAACCAGCAAAGGTCAACATGTTCTGGTCACCAGCAAAACATGTTCAAAACACAACAAACGCTGGTCACCACCAAGTCCAGCATCATCCAAGTTGGGGATAAATAAAGTCATATAAAACAATGCATTCAGGAAATCCACCCCAAGTGTTTACAGTTAAGATTCGTTTGATTTTTCTTAAATTATTTTTAAATATTTTATTTTATTATTTTATTTTATTATTTTTTTCCCTACATTCTTTTCTTACCCTTTTACTCATCATTCTATTCTCCATTTACATGAACTAATGCTTTGAATATTAGAAGCATCGCTTTTGGCAGAAATCGCAGCCTTCACACATTTATGTTTTAGGAATTTCCAGTCTTTCTTGCAGACTGTTTAAAATATATATTTTTTAGATCATCCTGCATTCAGAACACAGCATCTACACACATATTTTCAATCATTTTCAAGTGTGGTGATTGTGATTCAAGTAGTTTAAGGTTGATTTTAAGGTAAGTTTAGAATCAATGGATTGTTGGAATATCAAGAAGAATCTATTATTTTCACTATTCACACAATAGTTCCAGTGGCACTGGTCACACAAAACCAACACATAATAGAAAAAGCTCAGGATTAACAGTGTCGTATATTTCTTTTCATCACATGATTTTTCTTTTTAATGCAAACATACAATTTGCGATTATAAACATAAAATGTAATCAGATCTCATGGTGGTGATTCAGGTTTTCTGATCACAATCATGACATTTTAGCTATATATATTAATTATTGCACAAATAACTATGATTAACGATTAAATAATCTGTTCCTACAACCACGTTATTTTACTAGGTCTGTGTATCAGCAAAACAACTCATCTTTGTAGAATTCATGCCAAAAACTATAGAATTAAGCCTTCAGCTAACAAATACACCAACATTACTCAAGGTTGTCCCCTAAAAATGCCACAGTACAAAGTTAGAAGTTTAGTCTTTTATGTTTTTTGTTAATATCATTAAGTCTCGGTGAATTCATTCACTGCTTTCTTTTATTCACACTAAGTTACATCAACCAGATACACCCAGTTTACACTCTGCTTGCTGCTTATATATAATGTATGCATGTCTATGTACATAAGCACCAAGCTAGTTTGTTTGTTTTTATTGGCATTTACCAAGACTATGTGTATTTAAAGTGACACAATAAGCTAAACATGCTTAGTCAGGTGATGCTTGGCATAACCAGAGTGAATATACACTTATTCTTGTATAGTATTACAGCATTACATACTTTGGTGATCTAATACAATGATGTGATCTATGTATTCTGTGCTAGGCTACTACATGGTGGGCTTGAAATGTAGGGGGAGAATGATGAGTAGGTGTTAGATTAGTGATGGAATTGAAGCTGCAGGACAGCAGATTTAGTGATATTAACCACAGCGTGTTAGATATTGAATATGGGTACATTAATCCTTTAATTTCCTTTTGGAAAAGCCCATGTTCATCCATTTTCTTTCCTTGGAGAGAACATGTGTGCATATATATTTCAGTTTGTAGCCTTTGCCATTTGCTTGTTAATATTAATGTGATGATGCCATTAATATTAAACCATAATTGTAAAATTATTACCGTACATAATGCAGGTGGAACCGATGCTTTCATATGTTTGTGTGTGTGTGTGTGTGTGTGTTTGTTTGTGTGTGGCAGAGGTAATATCTTAATATGAGGATCTCAGTAGCTAATGGTGCCAATAAGTGTGTGGACTGAAATGAACTGAAACTAGTTGGTGCTAATCTCTTTGATGTTTCTGCCATTAGTTCCATGCTACTTACCAACGAGCTCTTCTTTTACTCCAATTTTTATCGTGAAAGGCAAACCATTATGTAAAGGCATGGCAACTTGTCCCAAACGGTACTGTACCCATGACACAACAATGGTATGTGGTGGCATTTGGCAGGAGATGAGTAGTTGAGTAGTATGTTTCCTCCAGACATGAACTGAGGCACAAAGTTGAATCTTGGTTTAATCAGATCGCAGAATCTTGTTTCTTATATACTGAGAGTCCCTTAGGTACGTGTTTGCAAATTCCCAAGTGTGTGTTCAAACCTTTACTGAGGAGATGCTTCTGTCTGTCACACCTGCGCCCTGCTCGGCGGACCACACCCCCACACAAACTCGCTCACCATCACATGATTACTGATCATGCTAACCTGTTTTTCATCACTACCTCCTATTTAGCCTCTCACTTGTTCACCCTCAGATTGCTAAGTCCCGTGTACTAAGCGCTTCATATCTCTGTTTATTTGCATGACCTACCATTTTCGGCCTGTGTTTCCCGTCTCCCGTCGTGCCCTCCGGACTCTCGTTGTACGCTCTGTGGTTTTTAGATTTGGGCTGTCGACACTGATTTTTGGTTTGTACCATCCTGTTGTTTTCCTTACCATGACCTTTGTTAGCTTTCTCGTCCGTTTCCTGGCGTCACACTGTCTAACCACTCTGCCATAAAGCTTAGATTGGTGGAGTGATGTTTGCAGTGATGGTTGACCTGCTATAAGTTTCTCTCTCTGCACACAGGATCTTTGGAGCTTAGCCAGAGTGGCAATTGGTTCTTAATCGCCTCTTACCGAGGCCCTTTTTACCCTGATTACTTAGTTTGATGCAGAGACCACCTCATGGACTCCTGGATGTTCCAAACTTATTCCATTTAAAAATGATAGAGGCCCATTAGGAACTTCTATGTTTTTTTCTACTCCAGATCTGTGCCTCAACACAATCATGTTTCTGAGTTCTACAGGCAGTTCTTTTCTCCTTATGTCTTGGATTTTGTTCTGATGTATATTGTTAGCTGTGGTATCGTGTGTGTCTTTCAAATCATGTCCAATCAATTGATTTGACCACAAATGGACTCCAATCAAGGTGTAAAAACGTCTCAAAGATGATCAAAAGAAACGGGAAAGGGTACTAAAGCTTATGTTCATGTGAAATTTCATTATGAGGTACTGAGTACAGATTGGTGGGGGTAACTTTTTTTTCATATTCACACGCAACCCTGGCAGAACAAAATGTGAAAGGTTCTGTATATTTTCTGAATGCTTGATGTAACCTCGTTGCTCAAATGGCAATTGATGCCATGTCAAATAAATCTAAATAAGCAAACTAAAATGTCCAAGGTTATACAGAACATTTCAAACCCTCTGCTAGTTTCTAACAAATTTTTTCAACACATATTTAGCAGGTTTCAGCATTACTATATATTATCAGCAGTTTTCTCCCATGAAAGACATCATGTTCTTTTTATTAGAGATGTTATTATAAGATCATCCGCTAAGGCTGGCTGTATCAGTTCTAGGCATTTATTCTGACATAGTCATTACTTACGTGATTATTTCATAACGTTGTGAACCAATGAGACATAAAATATTTTTTTACATAAAACAACAACATGAATAATATTCATGTGTTTAAAAACTGGTTCAATATTGTTTTTCTTGCTGTGATTTGCAGTGACTCTGTTGTCCGAATTCTAGCAATAATGGGTGGGGTATTTTGACTCCACCATCTTGCTGTAATGAATGAGGTTTTAGGGACAACATCGATCTAAATGGTTTTCTGACTGGTTTCCTACCTCAAATTACAACCTTTACTTTAGCTTTCTTGTTGGTAGGTGTGTGCAATATGTATTATCTATCTATAGAAGTCGACGTCTCTGTTGTTGTTTTAACAATTGTAAGAGCTGACATGCCTTAGGAGTTCATGTATTCACTGCTTCATGTAGCCAGGTAGGATAATGCACATGCACACTGAGTGCACACAGCATGCACAAGCCAAGCTAGCGTTCTATCTAAAAATGCATGACTGAAGTTTAAAATGGTGATATGAACACAATATAGACTATGTCATTAGATTTAATTGTTGGGCATTGATGCTCCCTACCTCACGATGGTTTGGCTTTAAAATGATGGATGGTGCTCAAAAGACAATAATATGCAAAGTATGTATCTAACTAAAATAGCATTTTTTTTCTGATAGTTATATAATCCCCATCTGGTCTGACTATCATCTGGGATAGCTTATAATGTCACATTATTTGTAATGATAGCTGTACAAATTGAACTAATTAAGCGTTGTGTTAAGATCACCAAATATTTCTGCAGCTGAATCCCAAGTGTGAGAGATGCTCTGGTTTTCCTGTAAATCTAGAGCTTATGCCAGTTTGACTGCATAAACCATTTATTTCTGCCAACAAACCGTCACTTATATTTAGGTAACAAATATATGTTTTGACATGCTGCCATCACACGTGCTTACCACAGTGTTCAATGAAAAAATGCTGTCTGTTTGTAGCTTTTGGATAGTAATAGATGTGAACAGTGAAATTGCATGTAAATAGTGAAACTCTTTTTATTTGTATTAGTATTTTACACTGCAGGCACCACTATCACTTAGCTGCTGGAGTATGTAAAGTTCCTCAGTAATGGATTATCTTATCTTATCATATATACAAGTTCCTAACCTTTGCCTTACTGTACAATATCTTAATAACTTTTTGTTCCTCTTTTTAGTCATACCCATTTATATATTTCCAGGTCTTTAAATCTATACTGCATTACTTGCAAATACAGATTTTTTTGTCTTTAAATTCTTTAATTGTATTTAGAAATTATCTGTAAAAAGCATTCATTTGTTCTCTTTCATCTTCCACTCCTGAAGTACAGAGCTATAGTATCAAAATATTTCCACACGGGCTCAACAGCATACTTTTTATTGAACTAGCTTTTTATTCAACAACTATTCTGTTTTACATTCAACACTACATCATATCATATTTATTCCATTCTTTGGAATGTATTCTCCTGCTTACTGCACGTCTGCCCTCTGCCGTTTCAGTGCACATTGTTGTCGAATCGTACACGTGCCAGCTGTGGGTGCCATTCCCATTTGGGACGCAATACAGCTGCGTAACTTTTCCCCTTTTTCTGTTTTGTAATTCGGACAGCCTTTTGCTCTGCCTCTTTAGTTATTTCCTTATTCTTATTATACGTTGTGGGGTTCATTCATTCCTGCATCCTTGGGCCCTAACAGAACAAGAACGACGTGGCCATAAATGGAACCAGCGGGCCCCCACGATCCCATCAAGTGTCGAGGGTTCCTGCTACAATGTGCGCTCATTTTCGAGCTGCAACCCTGGCACTTCCCGTCTGAGTGTTCTAAGGTAGCGTATATGGTCTGTCTCCTTTCATGTGTAAAATGGGTCACTGCCGTTTGGGAACAAAAGGAGCCCGACTGCACCTCCGAGGAGGTTTTTACAGGTTTGACCGAGGAGGTTTGACAGAGGTTTTTCCTTTCGCTTAGGGAGACTTTTCTCCACCCCTCGGGAAGGAGCCAGACGGGACCACGTCCTGTTAAACCGGGGCATCAATGAGGTCCTTAAAGATGAGCTGGCTTTTCAGGATCCTCCTACCTCCCTCTTCGCTTTTTACCAGCTTGCGGCGTCTTTGGACAACCGGGTCTGTCAGCGAGCTGACACACGCACGCCTCTGCCTCTCTCGCTAGGTCGTGACCCTTCTTGGTTCCGTCCTGGTCAAGTCCTGATTAAGGGCGTGTCACTGGAACAGGGAAACGCACCAATCATGTGGTTGATTACGGCAGGGTCCGCCACCGTACAGGCCGGTGTGGATTCGAGGTCGGTCGCTAACTTCTGCGACCGAGGGCTGGCCTGATGCCTCAGGTTATCCCTATCCATGCGAGTCTGTGGGGTTGACAGGCAGCAGCTCTTAGCAGTTACAGAGCGTCTGGTGACGCCGGGTATATCCCGGTTATTTTAGAGTTTAATTGACGATGTTAAAATGAACACATGGGGTCTCTACTATATAAGTACAACACTCGGTTGTCCATTCCCTACGTTTCATCGTGTGAAATTCTAGCAATTATTTGTAGTCAGTCGGTAACGTGCTGGGGCTTATAGTGCCGACGGACGTGTACGGGGGAAACTTCAGACGTACATTCTGGTTCATGGACAGAATTAGGGTTTCTCCTCCCGTCCTACATCGGCTGGTAAGCCGAGCCTCTCTCCGGTCGGCTGCACGACTCAATTAGAGAGGCGCCCCGTTCACTTGAGCTCATGCTCGCCCTCTGGCGTTCCAGAGCTCCTCCGCACCACTCGATTTGGGAAACATCCCAAATCGGCGCCTTCTCATGCTTACTGCACATCTGCCCTCTGCCGGTTCGGTGCACATTGCCGTCGATTGGTGTGCACGCCACCAATCATGCGTGACTTTTCCCCTTTTTGTGTTTTGTAATTAGGAGAGTCTTTTGCCCTGCCTCTTATTATAAGTCGTGGGGTTTCTTCGTTCCCGCATCCTTGGGTCCTAACACATATCATAACACATATAAGATAGAAAATACAGAGCAGGGACTTTCCTGAGTCTCTATACATTGTCCAGGGTCCTAGGTCCTTTAACTTACCCCGCAGGGGTGTTTAGGTCAGGGGACTGAGATGGTCATGGCACAAGCTTGATTTTGTGTTCAATCTATTTTTGTGCTATTCTGGACTTTACATCACTGCCTTGCTAGATGATCTAATGATGGCCCATTTTTAGTTTCTTCACAGAGGCAGACAGATTTTGATTTAGAAGGGCCAGGTGTTTCATGGAGTCCATGAGGGAAGGTGAATTTCTCATGATGCCCCTTATCCTGGTGGTGCTGTAGGCATAACAATTCTAATAAATTACATTCAATTAATTACATTTGTATGCTTCTTGTAAACACCTCAAAAGCCACTCTTAGAATTGTTTTAATTTTCTATTTCAAGCCATTCTCAAACACAACATTCAGAGATGTTGAAGTCAGGGATCTAAGGCTGCCAGTCGATTATTTCAAGAACAGTAGTTGATAAGTAACTCTTAATCTACCCAACAGTATGCATGGAGTAATTACGTTGGTCTCAATTAAACTGTTTGTTCTTGTTCAGACTTGACTGATGATTTTAGACATGATTTAAGTGGCAATATGTTACATAACGTAAAGAGCTGACACATTACATACAGATAAGACGTTTATACTGGAAGAGTCTGTGTAATTTTCTGCTTTTATCTGACACTGACAAATGAACTGCTTATACTTAATGGCAGTTGGGCCATGGAAATTTAATAAATAAATGAATGGCCTATTACAGTTTGCAGAGTATTGTAAATGAAAACTTAGCTGCATACAACTGGGAGATGATTGAATATAGTGCTCCATTCAGGAGGAAGCAGTCTAGGTCGGCATCATTTTTGGGCAGACATATAGTATGAGTCTTCCTCATTTCCCGTGTGGAAGGCACAGTGAAGAAGGTATTATTGCTTATTTAGACCAAATTTACCACAGAATTGGCGGAACTGTCTGAGGATGCATAACCAAAGTGCCTGCATAAGATTAACCATGGCTAAATGCAGTTTAACATTAACATGAGCAGATGTGTGGGAGTAATTTAAAATTGCTCTGTAATAAATCTGAATGTCAATGTGATGTGTTAAATTACAGCCTGGGAAGAGTGAAGAGGTTTAGCACATGGAAAGACAAATGAAAGTGCTACATGGTGTACTGTGAAGAAATGTGCATGGAAACAGAGATTTTATAGGTCAGCCTAAATGTGCACATCGTGTTTATAAGAATGAGAAATATACAAATCGGGAGACTGAATAAAGAGAAAGCAGGATAAAGAATAAAGAGGCACGAAGAGAGAAAAGGACAAACAATGAATGATAAACATGGTTTAAGGAGAGAGTGAGAGAAAGTGAGAGGGTGCTGTGGATGAAAGGAAATACAGTGGGATGATAAACAAACAAATCTGATGCTAGTAGAAGAAGAAGATGATGCATAATAAGAAGAATTAATAGTAATGTTACTTTCATTGTTGTTACTTATTCAGGTTGTTTGATTTATTTAATGTCACAATACACACGCGACTATATGCAGGAAAAGGGTTACAAAATGTTTGTTCAAAACACACATTTCATCAGTGGAAGTTCAATATCAAACATGGTCATAGGTAATTAAGTATCTTCAATTCGCCTAAATTTCTAAATTACTCAATTACTTAATTTCTTTGGACTGTGGAAGGAAACCAGAGTACCTAAAGTAAACCCATGTGAACACGGAAAGAACATCCACACAGAAAGAATGAGGAGGATGCCACACAAAAGGGACCCAGAACACTCCATCTGGAATTATGACAAATATAATCCCTTGCCTTAGTATTTAAAACTATTTTTAACAGAACTGTATATGAAATCCTGCTTTATGTTTTGTTGCTAGTGCCTAAAGAAAACATTGTGAGAGAGCCACCGCTGAGCCTGAGAGTCCAGGCATAAAACACAGTTTCATCCTGAATATCTTTCATATATCTTAAGCCAAAAAATATGTATTTTTTCAAAAACATAACTTCTTTCAATCATGGCAACTTTTTTATAATGTAAAAACACAGTAATAGAACTAAGAAAACATTTCAAATCCTGCTCAGATACTGAGATTTGCTGCTATTTTATGAGGCTAAATGGCAATGGAGTATGAACAACACTGATGTCTAAATGGAGTAATAGAGGAGAGAACAATGGTTATAAAGAATTAGAAATGAATATAAAGCAATAACTGATGTGCCATTAGATCTGACAATGGGCCCACTAAATCACTTGACAGTTTAATTCATTCCTTGTTCCTGAACACTTAAAAGATGGGTTTTTGAAACAGAGTGCACAGACAGTGTATCATACAGAGGCATACAAATATACAAACACATTTATCAGATTATGGCATAAGGTCAAAGGTTTGTGGACCTATTTGGATCTATTTTCTATCTATCCAATTTGACCTATTTGGATCTATTTTTGGATCTAATTAGTGACCATTGTTATTTTAGTCACACATGCCCTTAAGTAAACTAATCTGTGAGAAACTGGAATACCCACTGTAAACTTACTGGCCAACACCAGTACCCAATCTTAGTCTCATTCAAGTTAGGGATAAAATGATATGAATAAAGAAACAGAAAAGAATAACAGAAAACAATGCTTGAGCAGTACTGTTTATTTCTGTATCCTTCATTTATAATGTTTCCCCACCACACACAGACACACTAGCAGGTTATTTTAATCAGTCTCCCACACATGAATATTTAATCAGCTTTTTTCCGAACCCACTATATATTTACTTTCCAATTTCTTCAACCCACAGTGAGGTGTTTCCAGCAATAAACATAAAACACCACAGAGATTGAAATACACATAAAACTAATGCAGAGCAACTAACTACATAAATATTTATAACGGTAACATTTTAATCTGTGCATTCCTCTATAGACTGTGGAGTTGGTGTTGTCATGAATGGTAGAAACAGGAGGCAAAGACAGAGCGATGATTTAAAGAGCTATTAAAAAACATGACACAAAACAACAGTTGAAAGTAAAAGGATCTAATCTCTCAGTCCTACAATGCAGTCCAAAACACTAGGCAAGAAACACCATATAAAATCTAAGCAGGGATCAAGCACAGGATCAATAACAGAGTCAGTAATGCATGCTCAGTGGAAACAATGAAACTTTGCCAGGAGTGAATGCACTGTAAATATCTGCATGAGTGATCATCTGATGGAGAACCAGTGCATGTGATCAAAAGGTTGGCAAATCAGAGTGAGGGAGTGATGCACGCTGGGAATTGGAGTCCATAAGTGATGAGACTGTGACAGGTGTTTGCATATTAAAAAAAAAACATTTTTCAGAATCTGTTTCCGTTTGAATCCAATAAGTAAAGTACACCCTATTATAAAGTTTGAATGTTCTTTTCTGAACACACCAAATTACAATCTACGAAATTAAAATCTACACAAACTATAATAACTCAAGGTTATGTCGAAACAAGTCATATATACTCAGACTGGGCCAATTTAGTTATTATTAATTTAGTTTAATCAAGCAATTCATCAAGTAATAAATTAGGGCTGATTAATCTTAAAAAGAAAGAAGGAAAATCTCCCAGGAATATAAATGAATGTGATTCCTTATTTATCTCAGTTGTGCCATATGTGGTTTAACACCGTTTGCAAGGGACACATGACCCAGCAGAGGGGACTTCCATTTGGTTTCACTGTCTGCCTGTTACGTATGAATTACACAGAGCTTCACCTCTCTAGAAATCAGGGGCTTCTTCATCACATGTACCACCACCTGCATGCTGTACTGTTTCACAATGCATTTGTAGAAGGTATCGGTAGATTTAGGAACACATGGAGAATGCATTCTACTTTATTTTCTTTATTAATTCATTCTTTGGAAGGATTAGGGGTTCTGATAGTGTGTCAGGTGAAATTAAGACCTGTTCAGTATAATTATGTAACTTTATACACGAGGCAGGAACAACCCTAGACAGGGCGGCAATCCATTGTAGGGCACGTACGCTCATACACTAATGGCACGTTAGAGACCTAACATGCATGTCTGTAGGCTGTGTTGGAAGTAAATTAATAACAGTTTGTGTTTTTGTATGAACAGACTATAATACACTTAGATAAACAGCAAAGCTGCAACACACAGTTACTGTGAGGTACTTACCATAATTCCTTAACCATTTAGCCTATAATATCTTCAACATTCACATATAGTCAGCCTGTTGCTTGTCAGATAATATAGTCTGTATAGTGATAATATAGATAATATAGTGATAATAAAGAGTGTGCTCTGCTACTAGCAGGATAACGCTAACGCTAATCAAACATTTTACACAGCATCACAGACTGTAGGCAAAATGATGGCTTGGTGTTAGAGAGAAGTTCCTTGGTTCAATCCCAGGCAGAGCAGTCTGGGTCCTTTCTTGTGGATGTTTTCCTGTGCCTGCATGGGTTTCCTCGTGTTAGTCTGGTTTCCTCTAACAGTCCAAAGACGTGTTTTAGGTTTTTAGGTGTCTCTAAACGTGCCCCTAGTGTCTGAGTGTGTGTGTGTGAGTGTTTGTGCCCTACAGTGGATTGCTGCCCTGTCTATGGTTGTATCTGCCTTGCGCCCTGTGCCTAAACACTGGCTTCTCCTGCAGCCCTGTCCAGGATTGAGTGAATAAGAATGAAAGTGAGTGAGTGAGTAAATGAGTCCCAGTCTGTCAGTTTTGGATTCGGTGTGATATACATGTGATTTTATTCATCCGTAAAAATCGGACTGTGAAAAGAAGATTACATTTTGAAATTGGATAACAATAGTTCAGCAAGTGCGGTTCGACAAGATTACAGCTAATGACCGACTACCAACTACTAACCGGGTTTCTGACATTTTGCTTAATTTAAATGCTACCCCAGTTCATAAAAAAATGTAAGACAATGCATATAATAAAGGAGCTAATCCAATATGGTCATTACTGTTGATTCTATGAGTGGGTTTATACTGTGCACAAACTTGCGCAGCCATAGCTTTGTTAGATAAAATACTAATTGGACGTGAAATTATTCAAGATTAAGTGAATTTTGGAGAATGTTTTTTTTATTTTAGGCATTTTTATGGCTAAATGTGGCAGTGGACACCAGCACATCTCAGTTATTCCAAATCTATATTGATGTCACATTTATGGTCTGGTCTTTTGAATGAGAAACAGACATGCTGAAAAATATTAATAAGGACCAAAGCAGAGCCATGTGTACTCATCAACTTTCATACATATGGCCCCAGGATGATTCATACGCTTTCGATAATGATCATCCTGCGAAAGTATACCTGTTGCATCTGTATGCACCTGCGTCTGCATCTACTATACTTTAAGTCGGTGGGTCAGGGTCATTTTTTCTCTTGCAGTTCCAGCCCTTCCACGTTTCATCTACTTTCTACTTAGTTCTGATTCTGATTTCCACATTTCTATTTGAATGCAAGTCTTACCTGTGCATACTAATCCCAGGGTGTGTATAGCTCATTTCTCCAGTCTCTCTATTTAATATCGCTTCTTTATGACGCTGAACCTCTGCCTCCTCCTGTCTGTTTTCTACTTCATTATAATTTATATTTTTTTCTAAATGACAAAACAAGGCTAAAACATCCTCTGCAGGGAAAAGACTTGAATATCACATATTTAACGCACCATTACACTTTATCTGCTGAATTTAACATCCTGGAAAAACCAACAAACACTGCAGCATATTTAAAAGGTATAATTGCACATGATCCAGTAGCGCTGCTGTGAGGTCTAAGATCATAACTGACCTGTTAGACATTCATCCATGTCAAGTGCAGACAGCTTATTACATTATGTGACCCTTCAAGTCTCTTAGTGTGTTGACATCACACCCATGGGCATCTCTAAACAGCTGACAGAGGAACTGAAAATACAACTAATTAACTATAACAAATCAGAGGACGGCTGTAAAAGGATATTTAAAAGTTCCCTGAAAGCTATTTCCAATGTCCAAAATGCCATTAGGAACTGGAAGTTGTTAAGCTTGATGTGGTTTTTATTATGCATTTGGGTTCCACAGAAAATATTATGTGGACAGTTGGAAAATGTATTCTACATATCAACAAACCCTGTCAATATTCAACAGTTAATAAATAAGCTGAAAACAAAAACGAGGATGGATGTTTCAACAAGTCAAAACATGGCACATTTAACATTGAACATCAACAAGATACGTAATATTAATAATAATTGACCAATTGTTTAAAGATTTCCATTCTGTGTGTGTGCTGTGCATAAAGGATTGCCTTAGAATATTTCTGTTAGCAGTTCCAAAAGCAAAAATACAAAGAAAGAAAAAATTCAAACAAAGCAACTGGGGTAGAAGGGCCTTGGCAACAGAGGTGTAAAGGACTCTCAAGACTCTGGGAAACATGTTTCTCTGTTCTGATTAAACCAAGATTAAACCTTTCGGCCTCAATTCTCAGTGTCATATGTGGAGGAAAGCAGGAACTGCTCGTCACCTGCCCAATATCCTCCCTACAGAGAAGCATGCAGCATCACCCTGTGGGGGTGTGTTTTAGTGGTTAGAACAGGAAGACTCGTCAGAGTTAAGAGAAAGCTGAATGGATCAAACTACAGAGATATCCTTAATGAAATCCTGACCCAGAGCACTTGGGACCTCAGGCTGGGCTTAAGGTTTACCTTACAACAGGACAATAACCCTAAGCCAATATCACAAAGAAGGGGCAACTCTGTAAATATCATAGCGTCCGAGCCAGAGCCCTGACTCTCAACCTGAAGCGATTAAAAAAAAAAAGCATTTGATTTTATTTCATTTAACAAGATCTAAAAAACTGAAATGAAACTGAAAAAATCAAAAAAGACTAAAATTAGATGCAAACTCAGTTATTGTGATTGAGTAGCAAATTACATATTCATGGGGGAATTTTGACAAGAATGTCAAACTGGATGAGAGTGTCACATTGACTCTTTAGTAGGGTGTATGATCATCCAAAACTTCTAAAACACACTGACAGTGATGGAACATGGACAGGATTTGATTTTCCAGCAGTTCTTGTGGGATCCTCTTCATATCCATTTATATATATATATATATATGTGTGTGTGTGTGTGTGTGTATGTGTATGTGTAGAGATATATTTGAAGTTATCTCACTTAGACTACAAACTGACTAGTACAGGCTTCAGCAAAATCGTTTTTTTACTGCACTAAAAGCAAACAAATGCAGTTTGTTAATGATTATGAGTGCTGTTACTCTGAAGTAGTTGCTAGCTTAGTGATGGCTCAGTGATGTCCAGTTTGTTCCCACCGCTTCTCTTTCTTAGCATTTTCACTTCCATACAATTCATGCATTTTTGAGACAATGGTTCCTCTCAAAAGTGACTTGTATGGTGGGTCGCCTGAGGCAATCTGGAAAATGCATTAAAGCTCAGTGTTTGCACCTTTCAGTACAGTATTTCAGTCAGGCAGACATACGCCTGGGATTTATGGGAGACAGTCAAACTTGGTAACGTGATTACATTATAAAGTGTAAAGTTGGAGTGTTTCCAGTTTCCAGATTAATCCGAGCATTAACAAGTTAATACTGATACAGAACTTTGTAAAAATTTAATTTCTGATCTTGGCAATTTTAAAGTAAGAGTTCTGCTGCCTTTGCTAAATATTCTTTATGTAGATGTATGTCAACTTAAAAGTTTTTTTTTTAAACATTACTTCTTTTTTGGTTATTGGTTAGTTAGATTGTGTATATGTGTTGTGTGTAGACTAGGCTGATTTTTTTTATTATTGATCAAACAGAGGGAGGCTGTGTCTGTAGTAGTGTCAGGTGAATTCCATTGTGTGTGTGTGTGTGTGTGTGTGTGTGTGTGTGTGTGTGTGTGTGTGTGTGTGTGTGTGTGTGTGTGTG
>JAUZST010041743.1:0-26595 GCA_034779995.1 Parotocinclus haroldoi
ATATATAAATACCATACACACACACTTGACCCCTTCCAAAAGCCCAATTTATGCAGAAAATCAATATGTAGGGCTATTTTGCATTTATTCTGTTACTTAAGTGAATACATAAATACAATGTTAGTTTTAATTGTGTATTTATATTGAGGGGATTTTATGTTCTTAAGATAAATATTAAACAATATTAATGTTACATTTTTAAACAACGTTCTAGTTTGAAAACAATATTGTTATACTGTATTTTTAGTAGTGCTGACTTGGATTGAAATAATCAGAATGGCCTAAAGTAATACCATCTAAATTACTTATATAACATGATTGTATCCATATGCTTGCTTGAAAATGCAACAACATTCTTACTGTCCTTAGTTTGATTTAAACTGTAGTTTAGTCTGTGACTGTAAAAATCACAAATAAGGGACTTTTTATTTATTTATTTTAATCTCAGCCCTATCATTCTTGACACCACTGCTTGTTATGAAATATAAACCTGAGCCTGTATGACGAGCTACATTAAAAAAATACTTTCTTACTCTTATTAAAACATGATTTATGTGTTTTTAAGCAGCAGTATTTGACATGAGATTAGGTTTGGCAGCCCTTGATTTGGTGCCAGTTGTTTTCTACTCGTATTCTAGAACTGCAAGCTACATGTGAATAGCACCAAAATGTAAAATGCTGAAGCCACAGACAAAGTCACATAAAATACCCCTGAGATCAGTCTACATGTCAGTGTACTTCTACACTCTCTTGGTATGAGATGGCTTTCTTTGTTGTCGCCTGCATGACAGCATGTGGCCTGCATGTGGGTGTGGATAAGTTGAGCTTATTTTGACCACATTAATTCAACAACTGGAACACAGGCTGTATCTGATATGGTCTTCTAATCAATATTATGTTTTTGGACACCACAAAATAATCCACCATGTAGTAAATAGTGCACAGTTTCAGACATACAATGGTGATCTTGTCATCCTGTTTTAAATACACTGTACACTGAAATGTGATCTATCTATGGTGATTGTTTATCTTCTCACCCTCAATTGTCTATAATATTGACTAACCTTGGCCACTGATTGATCTCACTAATCACCCTTATAAATATATATATAGTCTATAACCAACTGCACTTGTTATTTATTTAACCATGGATTAATCACTAATCAATATATGAGCTTGCTCTTATACCAGTTGTTCTAGCACGACTGGGAAGGTAAATACGGAGTTGGTGTGTTCATTGAATTTAATTGCCTCAAAACTTTGGAAAACATTGGAACAAAACATTGGAAAAGTTCTGTGTCACTAATCTACCCCAGTCGTGTCCTTAAAAACTTGTTTTTATAAAGTCTTACACCATTATGTTCTTGCTGTAAAATTAATACACATACAGAAAAAATCATTTACAGCCAATGCTATAAAATAAAAATACTGATGTACAGACAAAATTGACAAATACATTAGAATAACTAAAACATTGTGCTAATTTTACACCATATTTAAGAGAGAGTATAAGAGTATGCCTATCATAGTTATTAATTATATATCTACTTCCGTTGATACACTACTTGTAACCACTTGCATTTAAAATCATTTACCTAATAAAACTCAGCAGACTAATTAATAAATGTATGCCAAAGTAGTAATTAAGAAAAAAATCCCAGCTATTGTAGCTAAAGTACCGTACTTGCAATCTATTACTTTCCACAACTGACTAAACATCCTTTCAGTAATGTTTCAGTTCTCCATTCTCTTCATTGCGTAGTACCTTAGATGTCACTTCCGTAGGATATTGATTATGCTCTTGAAGCTAGCTTGATTGTGTAATTGTTTTAAATGTTTTAATCTTTAAAATTTCAATAGACTTAATGGCTCCATTAATAGGCTAAATAGCTTCATAGATCCTGACCTCAGACTCTGTCTGTGTGGAGTTTAAACGTCCTCTCTGTGTCAATGTGGGTTTTCTTTGAGTACTCCCTACACTTGAGAAGGTTTGAGACACATAACGGCATGGCAAAGAGGAAGACCGCCCCTCCTCCCAACAACCTTGGTGTTGTGCCTTACAGCAACTGACGTGAGAAAAACTATATGCAAAGTTAACCCACAGAAAGCTGCTGGATCAGTTAGCATTCCAGCTAGAGTGCTTAGGGAATGTGCAGACCAGCTGACAGATGTCTTCACCGACATCTTCAACATCTCGCTGAGCAGTGCCACTATCCCAACGTGTCTCAAGGTAACCACCATCATGTCTGTGCCAAAGGAATCTTCAGTATCCTGCCTCAATGACTACCGTCCCGTTGCTCTCACACTCATCATCATGATGTGCCTTGAGAGGCTTATCATGAGGCACATCAAGACCCTACTGCCTCCTTCATTAGACCCTCTGCAGTTTGCGTACCGTCCCAACCGCTGAATGGATGACACGATATCAACCACCCTTCACCTGGCGCTCACCTACCTGGACAATAAGAACACTTATGTTTGAATGCTGTTCATAGACTTTAATTTGAGCTTTAAACATAATCATTCCTCAGCACCTTGTCGGAAAGCTAAACCTACGGGCGTGAACACTTTCCTCTGCAATAGGATTCTGGAGTTCCTAACTGGTAGGCCTCAGTCAGTCTAGATTGGACATAATAAATGTATAATAATATATAATAAATAATATATGACTGGTGACTGGTCTCACCTTTAAAAAAAGGACTGCACATCTACTGCTAATGTTAAACCAACAGGATAACATTAGTACTGTTGCTAATATTTTGATTATAGTGTTTACAGTGTCTAATATTTACTCCAAAGGCACACAACTACACCTACACAACTCTAGACAATACTTAGTATTGTGCATGGAGATCAGCAGCTTTTAAGTTGTTGAGTGATCAGCAATGGATAATAGAAGTTGCTGATTATATGGTTTTGTGCCTGTGTTAGCTCAAATGCCAGTTCGGTACTGAATGTTGCAAAATGACAGACCAATTTCATACTACATGCTCTTTTGCTTTGCTAAATATTTAATTATTGTAGCTCATTTCAAGATGTCAGCACTTATAGTTGACAAGAGCAGCTCTAACATGACAGATATTAGTTGTCTTATTGGAAAAGTATTTTAGTTTATTAAGTATTTCTTAGGTATCTGAGCTTTACTTGGCTATGTCTATAACTCAATAGTTTTTAATTTTACTTAATACATTTCACAAAAAATAATCTGTATGTTTATTCATTACATTATTAATACTTTATTAGTTATCTATAGATTTATTTTTCTGTTATATTTAGTCAGTTCTAATCAGGCACCCAATGAAGCACAAATCAGAATCCTAGGTTTACACTTGACGCAGTGTAACTGGCATGCCAAAAATGACAGTGGTTCCAAACCCTTGGCACTCATCTCGCTCTCCATGCTTCACAATTATAGAATTGCTCTTGCAGAGTGGGTACACCTCTTCTGGCATTTATATAACAAAGTACTGTGCAAAAGTCCTAACCATCCTACAATCCAGCAATGACACGAAGGTGTTTAAAAACTCCTGCAGCACTGCTGTGTCTGATCCACTCGTATCAGTGCAACACAAACTAACACACCATTCAGAATACAGATAATGATCCACCACCCAAATAGTAGCTGACCTGTGGTGGTCCTGCTCATTATAGAACAGAGTAAAAGGGACTGACATAAAGTATGTAGAGACATACAGAAGGACTACAGTCCTTCAGACTACAGACTACTTGTAGACCTATAAAGTGCACTGACCCGCAAATCTGGATGAAATGACTGTGGTGGAAAGTTCATGAAAGTTACTGCTCATTGATGTTCAAATAGTTTTTGCAAAGCTTTGAGGTTCAAGGTATGAAATCTTTTCTACAAAAGATCCAAACAAGCATTTTCATTAGTGGTCTCAGACTTGGGCCCTCATTGTATTTTCAAGTCTTCAGGCAAAACCAAAGCTGGATTAAGATGTTTCACATATTTCTAATTATATCCATACTAACAACCATTACACTCTTTTGCTGAACAGATGACCACCTGTATTCCTGATTAAACAGAATAAGAAATAAAATAAATAAATAAAATGTGACCATTCTACAGATTAGAGAGACTGCAGTCTTGTAAATGGAAATGATTTATCCCTTTCTTTTAGTAAAGTAATCATTATTAAAGTTTCAGTGACATTAGATATCGTATATAGTCTAGTTTCATATACTACTGAGCATAGGATCAGTTAGCAAATGTATTCTTTCAGCAGCGTGAAGTTTTTGTTGTTTTGCAATCTCCTCTCTACATTGGGATTGACACATTTCTTATCACTCAGTTTTGGCCACTTCACAAGGCAGGATGGGTCTCTACAGTTTAGTGGGTAGGTGTCAAATTGCTTGTTGTGCTGTTACTAGAATACAAAACTTTCTTGATGGTATTTTTGTAATAATATTAAGCCAGTAAGAGTGAATGAATTCATCCATGATAATAAAATGTATGTATAACTGCCATACTGCCATAAGGCTACTGTGGGAAATTGAGTTCAGGAAAAATTGTACTTCATAAAATAATAATATTTCTGTGTTCCTCCTTATGGCTTAATATTGATTATAAGTATGTCTTATATTATGTTCCATACAGTTAGACTAGGTATGGTGTGTATTTTTTCTTAATGTCCAAAGGTCTATTCTGTGTGACAAGCTTATTTTTTCACATCCTAGAACTAGGATTAGTGTTCTGCATAGCTGATTTATGTGTTCAACATGCAGAGTCCCAAGGTAAGTTTGGTCTCCAGATTTTCTGAAAAAACGTGACAAAATACAAGAACTTTTGTGTACTAAATCCATGTTTATTTTTAAAAATGTAAGGAATTCACTCTCTGACTGTTATTTTAAACACATTTTAAACATAATTATATAATATTTTAATTATTAGGATGGATATTTCTGTAGTTTTATGCAAACTATCTATCTATATATCTGTCTGTCTGTCTGTCTGTCTGTCCGTCTATCTATCTATCTATCTATCTATCTATCTATCTATCTATCTATCTATCTATCTATCTATCTATCTATCTATCTATCTTTCTATCTATCTGTCTGTCTCTCTCTGTCTGTCTGTTTGTATGAAATAATGCTGGGAGAGCGAGCATGCGCATGGAATGTCTTTGTGTCTAGTGTCATCAACAAAGAACCACTGTAGATGCTAGTTTTAATTCCAGGCACCAAGGGAGAGTTTAGTCCACTTGTTTAGTCAGCTGGCCTGGGTCTTTAAATATAATAAGTTATATCACATGTAGCTCCTGCAAGGTTGGAATGAAAAGTTGCACCCAGCAGCTTTCTTTTCATGCCTCTATTAGTGTTCTGACAAGAGTTGCTTCTTTCTGTTCCCCTTCTAGTTTCTCCCCCACTCCCTACTCTATCATTTCAATCTTCTGTGAACCAGAGTAACATCCAGCTGTTCTCCAATGTGTATCTTGAATGCAGTGTCCCGGATAAAGTCCCCTTCCCTGTATCAGTGTCTATATCCCGAGCTGATAACAATAATTCAACATCAGAACCATGGGTGACCTTGAAGGACCTTCAGAGTCCAGACATTGTGACCTTCACACTCATAGCAAAGCCTGAAAGAGAGGGGCCAGTAGTGTGCTGGTACAAATCAACCAAAGGAGGGACCACTGTTTTCAGTAAATCTGTCAACTTAAACATATGTGAGTGAATTTATCTGCATTGTGTCTAACTGCATAGAAATAAGATAACATCATCAGAAATATTTGAACATCTTTTTGTTCTTCCTCGTAAAGCGTCACTTCCAAACCCCATTATGATTGTACATCCACCTGTGTTTTCTGTGGGGTCAAATTACATTGCGCAGTGTGAGATACCACAGGATGAACTTAGAAATGTTACACTGAGTCTTTTTCAACGGATCCTTACAATCACCACTAGCAATGCATCTTTTGAATACATAGGATCAAGAATTCTTGGTCCAGGAGAGTGGGGATGCTCAGTCAAGCAAACAAATGCTGTATATACAATTGAATATTTTTGTGAAATGGAAGTTTTTTTCAATGGGAGGTCTATGCGCTCCACGTCTACACCCATTGCAGCTATCCCAGGTATGACATAGCAAAAGCATCAGTCAGTGTCTGCCAAATAGGCATAAGTTGTAATATGTGTTGTAATATATGTGCGTGTGTCTTACTTTTGTTACAGAGGAGCTGCCAGTTCGTTTGTATTCAAAAACTCATAGCTCAGCAACATGTATTGGAAATCTGCTTGTGAGAGTCGGAAAGGAATGGAGACCAATTTGCGTTCCCTCCTCTAGAGACAATGATAGCACTTTGGCTAATGTTGTATGCCGAGAGTTGGGCTGTGGGTCTGCTCTAGACTGGGACAGAACTACAGATAACAGTCCAAATGCTGTAGGTACACCAATATGCACTGGGAAAGAGAATAGGATAGCTGAGTGTCTTATGCAAAATCAAAGATCCTGTGCAAAAGAAACACTCCACATTACTTGCAAAGGTTAGAAACACAAATGTGTTTACACACAAAGACTATTTTCAAAATATTTTCGTATTAAATTGTTCATTTCCAATTTTCTTCCTTTGTCTGACAGAGGCAATGCCTCCCCCTAAGCTTTCTGTATTGGAACGTAATCCTTCTTCATGGGTGTATATCAGGAATGAAGAGTCTGTGACCATTGCTTGCACCTTTGAGTCATCATCGTTGACAGCCAGTGATAGGGTAAGAATGTCAGTGAAATGCAGTTGTCTCAGTGCTCGCAAAGAATGACCTAATCCTGTCAGCATGCTATTCTCTTTACAGCTGTTCATCACTTTTACCCACAATGGAAAGGACATATACTCAACATACACCAGTGTAGGCACCAGTGTGACAAAGCATCTGTACGCCCCAGTGACTGAAGGAGAATATGCTTGCTATGCCCATCCACGTGCACGCAACCTGCTGAAGACTGGCACCAGCAACTCAATAAACATCTACAGTATGGTTCATTTCCTGACTTTGCTATAACAAAAACTGTTTGTGTAATGTGAGCATGTATCAACTTGATTGCTTTACTCCAGATAAATCAAGACCCCTTTATGAAAAGATTCATGACAGAAAATACACAAGATAGGTGCAGCTGTGTTTTTATAACACTTTAATTAAGACTTTTCCACTAAATACACTTGTTTTATTTCTCTGAGTCACTGCAGTGTTGTGACTCACAATTCCAGAACATTCAATAGCCCCTAATCTGATTACTTTAATCCAATTCCTTCTGGCCAGGTTTGAGTGCCACCCAATTGCCTAAACCCACATTTATTTCACTTCATTTATCAATTATGGATCAATAGTTGAGTACTGACATTAATTGCTCCTCATACAATGTCACTAAACAACAATGTGCCTGAATGTTGTTGATATACTGTACTGTTATTCAGGGAATATAATATGCATTTCTCATTTAAATGAGTAAATAATTCAAACACAACCTGTGGAGTTTTAATAATAAGGATAATGCATTCTCGCCTTTAGGCATTCTGTTGACAAAAAACTTTTAAATGCCTACTATTCTAACTATTTGAAAAGCAAATGAAAAAAAGAAAAGCCATACTGGCATATCATTCATTCATATATTACTGTGCAAATGTTTTTCATGATCAGGGTTGCTGTAAACAGGAACCACTCCTGGAAATATTAGGTGGTGGGTCAAAATACACAGGATGCTAATCAATTGCCAGACATTTCCACTCACATATAGGGACATTTAAGCGAGCAGCCAATCCTTCTGTCATGTTTTTGGGAAATTGTCAAACCTGGTAAAAACATGTCATACACCATACTAAAAAGACAAGAATGTTGTGCAAAGTTGAAAATAATATATCATATTTTCACAAGAATGAAATGCTTAATTGCGGAATCAGCAGCCACGTTTGGTTGTAATATGGAACCGCAGGCCCCAAATGTATCAGTTACTTATAAGGATGTAGAGAATAACATGATTCACATTTACATTTGTTTGCTGTAATATAGTAAGGTGTGTAGCAAAATATATTTCTCAGATGTATATATCTACATCTACATAAATCTACATAGATCTACATAAATAGCTGTAACAAAACTATATATTTAAAGACCTTTTTCATAATGGCTGAAAAGTCTGCACTTCTGAACACAGGGCATGAACAACATGATTCATCCCACAAAAGACTTTGATGAGTAAAACATTAATACAGAGATAACCTTGGTAGAAAGCAATGACCTATAGCCCTTTGCTTATTACTTATGTGATATCCTTCAAAGTAGATTTTTTGTCCCTTTATTATGTATATTTAACCTAAAGTTAAGGTATTTAGATTTGTTTAATTAATTGGAGACAAGGACTATGCAGCTTTACCTATTTATCAGTTAAAGTTAAAACAAGCTGATGCAGAAAAATGTCTGTGCTCATGAAAACGCTCTTGCGCAGTTGGTGCATAACTATGCGGATGGCTTCAAAAGTTTTCAGGAAGCATACGTTTGTTCCCACCCTTCCAGGAAGGAAGCAGCCACGTGATAGGGGAAACACAGCTAAGGTGGAAATTGGCAAAAGCTAAATCTGAAGAAACTGAGTGGCTCTTAATATCCAGTTACATTGTGTAAATGCATTTTAATATACACTGTATATCTCAGGTTAAAATACACACTGATGATGTTAAGATACATGAAGAGATTGTGTATCAATGTTGTTTACATTTCACCCTTTGTTCTTTCCCTTCTGCAGTCTATAATCCTCCACCAGCTGGCCCGGTTGTTGCTGCTGTTGTCACTGCAGTAGTTGGAGTAGCAATTCTTTTGTTCCTTTGTATGTACCGTAGAAGCAAAGAGCAAGACAATGAGCCAGATCAACCAGCAAATACACAAAGTATAGAAGCACTTCCATTAAGTAATACAGGCTATCTACATGAGAAGCCAATTAATACAAACACATATCTACCGCAAGTGTAGTGCAGAACATCTGGATTCACTGCATTAATCCTGTAGAGTAACAGCTAAGGCTTTGGGGAGTTTAATTAAGTTTGTACATGGGTATGCATTTATTGGTTGTTTAAAGTTTTTTTTTTTGGTATTATTCCCATTGTTACAGATTTTAAAACATTATATTTGGAAATAATAACATTGGCACATATTGTGTGTGTTGTGGAATGCAGTGACTAGTTTTATGCAGCTCCTGTATTATCTTTAAGCTAGATGACTAAATACTATGCAATGTTGCTTGTGATTTGGCTCTGCAATTGAGTAACTGTAAGTGCTCATAAAATTTTGGGGATGTTTCAAAATGAAGTTATTTAAAAGAAGTATTTGCATTTATGCTGTTAAACAAGATCATCAGAAAAGAAAATGAAAGGCAAAGAAAGTTCGATTGTACAAATGAGATGCAAACTCATAGATTATTGTGATTGAATAGCAGGTGACATATTCATGGGGGTCAAACTGGATGATAGTGCCACACATCAACTGCTGTATGGTCTCCATAAGACTGACACTGTCAGTGATGGGGAATGAACAGGATCAGATTGTCCAGCAGTTCTTGTGGGACCTTCGTCATATTCATTTTGAAATATCCCCTAATTGTTGTGTGTAGTGTAGCAGCAGTGTAGTTTAAAAATTAAGTAAATTTTGTACTGTTTTTATTTTAAGTTTATGTACAGTATAACACAGATGGCAGTATCATGTAACAGAAATAAAACACCTTTGCAAAGGAATTTATGATAACAGATTTATTGAAGTTAGGTTTGCAGATGTTAACAATGTCAATCGAGCAGCAATAAATCTGGTTCTATAATTTGTATAGATTTTTTGTATGAGGAAGAGGATCAGGTCTGGCACAGCTTGAGAGAAGGGGACTAAAGCCCTTAGGCAAATCTGAGCAAAATTGGTAGTGAAATTCATATAGGTGGTCACCTACAGCTCCAGCTTATAGGTGGAATACAGCTGCCAAATCAGCAAGTGCCACTGCATACAGCCTAGAGAGGGTCATGTGATTTTCACCAAAAATCTGCTCACAGTGTAATTTTACATTTGATTCATTGTAACAGACTGTAGGTCACACACATGTTAAGATACATAAACAAACATTGACAGTGACACAAATACAGTTACTTTTTTCTTTTTACTAAAAACAGATTTGTGGTAGCTGAAAATCCTAACCCATGTGGGTTCTTCTGAAGCTGTAAAAACCTCATCTAGTCTTGCTGTGTCTCTTGCTGTCTTGCTCTGGTAAATTTGGTTTCAGTGGTTTTAGTGTTTTATGTTCACCTAGTCTTTCTTTCCCCAAACATGTCAGTTCAGAATATAAAGAAATTCAAAAGCAGGGATCAAGTGTTTCCATTTACATTCTTTCAGGTTTATTTTTGGTTTACATTTGGATAAGAATTAACCATTGGCATAACCTGCATAGTGTACAGGTAAGGATGGTTAAAGGTTGCAAAATCTCTAAATATTCACCTCCTCATATTCATCCTATGTAGAGTATAGAATTTGTCTCAATTTAGAAACAATAACTCCCTGGGCTGACATACTAAAAGGGGATACAGGTACTTTAGCACCATTGATGATCTGAGTTGAAAACATGTTGGTGTAAATGCAGGTAGGCAGATGGAGTTGATTAGAATCGTCTGCTGCTAACAGATGTTGAAGTGGTTTTAGAGATGACTGAGCCACCACCAAATCCACTTCCGCCTCCCAGTCCGAAGCCACCTCCCATTCCACCTCCCATTCCACCTCCCATTCCACCTCCCATTCCACCTCCCATTCCATAGCCATATCCAGAGTTGGATGCAAAACCTTCATGAGAAAGGGAGAGAGATATAAGGTGTCAACAATTTTGCAAGAAAAATGAAAATTAACGTAGTGCCATTGCGTAATATAAGGCTTGTAGGAGTAATTAGGACTTACCACCACCTCCTGAGGTCTGCACATGGATGGTGGCAGCAGTTCCACCTGAGGACAGTCTGAAAATACACATAATCGTGTTAAGTAGGTTTGATACATTGCCTGAATACGTTTTAAAAAGGTAAAGAGGAATATTCCACAGAATGTGGTTACTGCTGTGCAGAACTGTGTCACTGAGTTAGAGACCAAACATTTTTAAAAAATGCTCACCTGGTCTCCTCTCCCTCCAGAAGTTTCCTGTATGTGGCAATCTCAATGTCCAGGGCCAATTTGACGTTCATGAGCTCCTGGTACTCGCGCACCTGTCGGGCCATGTTCTGCTTGGCCTTCTGCAGGGCTTCTTCCAAGTCCTTGATGCGGAGCTTGGCGTCCTTCACTGCCTGCTCACCGCGTTCCTCTGCGTCGGCAATCTGGGCTTCAAGGTTTGCGCGCTGTGGGAAAAGAGGGACAGAATGTGTCAGTGGTATTGCAGAAATGCGCTCCTCGTCAAAGGTATTGTGAACTGATAAACATGGCTACCTGTCCCTTGACGGCCTCAATCTCGTTCTGCAGGCGGGCAATCATTCTGTTGAGCTCTGCAATCTCAGCCTTTGTTGAGCGCAGATCTTCCCCGTACTGACCAGCTGAGGTCTGCATCTCCTCAAACTGAAAATAGAATCAATCAAATTAATTGAGCTTGTTACGACAGAAGTGGAGTAAAAGTATGTAATGTTTCTTTGCAAGCCTCCTACCTTTTGTTTGTACCAGCTCTCTGCCTCTGCACGGCTTCGGTTAGCGATGTCCTCATACTGTGCACGAACTTCAGCAACGATGGCATCCATATCCAGGTTCCTGCTGTTGTCCATCTCCACAATAACTGATGTGTCCTTGATCTGAGACTGCAGCTCATTCAGCTCCTGCAAAGAAAAAGCAACACGTTGGTTTTGATCTGGTTTTCCTTGCCTAACAATTGTTACTTATGTGCTATCGTGTAAGTACAGGGGATGTTTGACTTACAGCCTCGTAGACTGCCCTGAGGAAGTTGATTTCATCCTGAAGAGCATCAACCTTAGCCTCTAGTTCAATCTTGTTCATGTAGGCGGCATCAACATCCTAAATTATCAGGAAACATGAGCTTTATTTCTATCCTTGTGAAGTCCAACATGAATTATCATAACACATTTGTCATGTCTCAGTATGCACCTTTTTCAGGAGGACAAACTCATTCTCAGCAGCGGCACGCTTGTTGATCTCATCCTCATACCTTTAAAGTGACAAATGTGTATAAGACAATGTAAATGAAAGTAAATGTCAATATTTATAAGAAAAAAAAATATATTAATATCAATAAATATCATGTCACATTATCTACTCACTTCTTCTTGAAGTCTTCAACCAGATGCTGCATATTCTTCAGCTCTCCCTCCAACTTAACCTTCTCATTACCCAGACCATCCAGCTGTCTGCGCAGGTTAGCAATGTATGCCTCAAACATGGCATCGATGTTGGAGCGGGTGGTGGTCTGCTCCTGCAGAAGACTCCACTTGGTCTCCAACATTTTGTTCTGCTGCTCCAGGAAGCGTACCTAAAGCAAGGAAAAAAGGTCTTAATTCTTTCATAGGCCATAGTTGTTTTAAGGACAGACTGGCAACAGCCTATGCTGTTAAGGAATGTAGATATGATTTAATTAAGCATTGAAATTTGTGAAAGTAGTCAAGGGTCATATAATTGTGTAAGCAGTTTGAATAGCTGGACTCAGAGGGCTTGTGTGGTTCTTTTGTATTCCTTCCACTTTTATGTTCTTCATCCTTGGATTATTGTCTGTGGAATCATAAATGGGTATGAGTCATACCACCATGCATTTTTCTGCAGGGTGTGGTGAAGAAGGGAGAGGGAGGGCGTGAAAGAGTACTCAACAGGGTGTGTCTATGAGACATGAACCATGAACTCCTGAAGGGAGAAGGAAAAACTTCTCTCCTTGCCCGGGGCTACGCCCAGACCTGAAGCACTCCACAGATGGTGCCATATAATGTTAGACACCCAGGTTCAACAACCACACCCTAAAAATGGATTAATTACAGTCCTTTTAACACATTCTTACTGTCTTTTATTTTGCAAATATTACAATATCACTATCCAGTGTTAGTTAAACTGCTCACAAAAATAAGGGGATATTTAATTAACTAATTAATATTTTTTTTGTGATTTTACATTCATCAACACATTCATGAACTGATTAAACTACCTTGATCCCCAGAACAAGATTAACTCATGAATGCATGCATCATGTACCAGGAATGCACTTATTTGCTGCATAGTATAGCAAAAATAAAGTTTAAAGCAATTTAGTATCCATTATCTGCAGACACTGTTAATGAAATGCCTCTGGGTGTGTGTGTGTGTGTGTGAATGGGTGTGTTCTGTCTACAATCTTAGTCACACTGGTTCCCACAGGCACAAAAAATACAGGTGTGTATGCTGACTACATGGCAGATAGCCATTTAGGTGTGTCCCTTGTCCATACTTGTGTGATGTTTGCTTTTGCCAAATATGGCTATTGCAAAACAACTACTGTAATCAGGTTAGAAGACATAATAAGGCTTTCAAGCCACTGTTCATGTTAAGGTGTCTGAAGGACATTCTGCTAACAAAACTGGTGCATTTTGTTGCTTGGAATGTAAAATCACATATGACTGCAAAATGCTGTTGTAGAAATGTGGCATAATGCTGCATAAGCATAGGACTTATGACTATGCTTAGTTGTAAATATAGAACTGATATATGTCCATACAGGAATGTTCTCAAGTTTACTCCAACAATAAAACCTAGGGTTTAAACAGTGAATTTAAGTAGCATTTTTTTTTCTCTTCTTGGTTGATCTTGCAACAAGATCTCATTTGATTGGTCGCTTGAGGTTTACTGCCTTTCCACTGAGCCTAAAATCTGCCCTCTTCCTTGTGACACGTCATATTGTAATACTTTATAGAGTTTTTGGTGTACTTTTGGTAGGCCTTTCAGCAATGTACTGCCATGTCTTCAGAGACTTCGTTTTGAAATTAAAGCAAAGTGCAGACTGCATTTCAATGAAGAGTGTTATAGTTTTCAGTTTGACATGATAACTATATTCAGGACACCAGTTGAATGTATTATATATGCGAGCTATTTTCCGTGTATAGTAATAAACAGGACTAATTTCAGCTGTGCTAAATAGAATGAGTTATTAATGACAAAGTTTCCACGTACCTTATCAATGAAGGAGGCGAAGCGGTTGTTAAGGGTCTTGATCTGTTCTTTTTCCTGGGTGCGCACGGCCTGGATGGTGGGGTCGATCTCCAGGTTGAGGGGAGCCAGGAGGCTCTGGTTCACTGTCACGGCAGTGATCGCAGGGGGCACGAAGCCACCCCCCATTCCGCCACCCAGACCACCGCCGAGACCACCACCCAGACCGCCACCAAAACCATAGCCTCCTCCGAAGCCTCCACCCATGCCGCTGCTGCTGCTGCTGCTAAAGCTGTAGCTACCGCCCTGGCCGCCGCCAAAGCTGCCGCCGCCGAAGGAAGAACCGGAACCCACAACGGAGCGGCGAACGGAACTTATTCTGGTGGAGGACGCGGGACCAGCGTAGGCTGACTGGCTGGAGTAGCTTTTCCTCACTTGTCTCACGGATGCCATGCTGTCTGTTGGTTCTGTCTTGCAGTAAAAGTAAAGCGACAGAGCAGTGCTCTAGAGAGGTGATGAGCTGAATGGAGGAGGAGATCGCTCACAAAGGAGAGTCGGAGTCCCTCTGTGTGATCTTCTGATACTGGCTGCTCCCTTATATACGATCGGACCTGAGGGTGGGGCAGATATTCTCACACACACCCTACCTGTCAAACAGGTATGGAGTGAGAGTGGAAAGACAGCGAGAGTTCCACCCTGCCTCAGGCTTTGCCACAAGCACAGGCAGTATGAAACAAGAGGGGAGCAAAAGAAATTCCACTTGGGCTTTTCTGCAAATTAAAAAAAAGGAATGTGACCTCAGACGCTTGCCAATGGGTGGTTCTGCTTCTTTTGAGTCTGGTTGGTTGGAGGAAAAGGCAGAAGGAGAGCGAGTTCACCCTTGCACTGTTCAGCAGGGTGGGGCACAGCGCTCCTCTTACACTTAAGAATGACTTTTTTCCATGAGCCTGTGTCACTGTATGGGACAATGGGCATTGCCAGAACTCTACTAAAGAACTGAGGGAAAGTATTACTGTAAGACTAAATGCTCACTTATGTTTCCATTCAAACTGCACACTGGAAACCACACTATTTCAGATCTAATGGAAAATTATGATTCTGGGAATAAACGGTTCCCTATGAGCAGCTTCTTTTAAAGGAACATACACAGAGAGAAGCTCAGTCATACACACACATGTATGCACAATATAAAGATCATCTTTAGATACATTTTTAGATTTCGATTGGAACATTTGAATGCTTTCTTTTGCAGTTATGTAACACTGTGTGGGGGTGCCCGTTTGCACACCCGTTTGGGCATAATTATAGGACAGAAAGGTCTGACATTTTAAAATCTGCAACACATTAAAACAGAGCCACACCTTTATTTTTGATTAACGAGGTTGAAGTTAGGACTGGGTGTTGCACTAATATGCTACAGTAGTCAATGGAATCTCTCTCTCTCTCTCTCTCTCTCTCTCTCTCTCTCTCTCTCTCTCTCTCTCTCTCTCTCTCTCTCTCTCTCTCTCTCGCTGTATTCTTGTCTTTGTGAGGACAATATGGAAATGTGAGGGCATTTGGTTGGCCATTGCAGGTGGAAGTCACTTTTTATTTTACTTTATTTATTCATTTTAGATTAGATTCTCAGAATTACAGAAACGTGGGTATGGAAGAAGTAGGCAGAAATTACATGGGGGTTTCATGTATAGCTATCCCATTCAACATATAACTCTAAAATAAATATACCCCCTAACCCCATATGCCCCACGTTCCGCCTGCCAGTGTTGCCATATATTTTGTGACTTGTTAACCCCATTTAATAACTTAAAAATGTAATTAGTGATTGCTTGTGATTGAAATGTAATTGCCATGGCTTTCCATCTCCAATTGTGGCTGCTTGTTATAAAAGGGCTGTTCTTGCAGACTCATCAACTGTGTGAAAGACTAACTGTGCATGTCCAAGCTGTTGTTCCCAATGACTAATCATTGATCACCATCATTTGGCTGTAATCTAAAATGACTGTACTCCCTATGTAGTGCACAAAGCCTATTACAGCATTTAACTCGCAGCTGCTGCATTTTGCCAGTTCAACTCATGGTAGAGAAAGTACTTTAAATGTCAGAGGTGCAAGAGAAGACAGTCATTGACTATGCTTTGGATGCACCTTTGGTGTCCCTTTAGTACTTGATTTTGAGATTTTTATCTTTTTGTTGTCCGTCCCCAAAATGTGAAATGAAATATCCACCCATGCTTGAATGTGTACGGTCAGCTGGGGATGTGGGGATGTGTGTAAGAATGGGGTGTGTTGGACAGAACCTACTTCATCTGAGGTTAACTGGTTTCACTAAGAACATTTTCTCAGTGAAACTCATACGTAGCAACCTGCTACTTTACAAGTGCATCTTTACTCATGTATTCAGTGTTTCTAAACTTCTGATGAAGCACTAGTCTCCTTTTAATAGATTAATTCTAACAAAGTTTGTTGATTGTGCCAATATTTGTCTGAAGTAAGAATAGGCATGTAGCTACTAGTTTATTTGCTTCTGCCTTGGTAATATATACAGTTTTGGGCATTTCTTGCCAGATAACTTGTTTTGTGATTTTATAAACCAGATCTTGTTCAGTTTTAAACCAGATCTCAAAAAGTTTTTAAAACAACGGATCACCTGGAAAGGTGACCATCTTGTGCACGTTATATGTATGTTATGTTTTATTTGTTATGTTATTTTAAAATGCATCCTGATTTACTCGCACTCTTGTCATAGCCACCTGGGAGGGTCTGGAGTCTAACTGAAAGACATTTACTATGTACAGGCACACATATTCCCACCCTTGGGCGTTGCAAGTCCATCCCATGACCTTCAGATATTGCCTCTTCAAACAGCTGACGGAGCGACCAAAACTGTTGTTTTAAAACCTATGCACTAAAATTTGCAAATATGTGATATTTATGTGTTTCCAGCAAATGCATTAAAAATTTGCACTTCTTTTCTTTTCATTCTTACACTCTCAAATGTATTGTTAACTGGTACAGGTAATGCTTTTTTTAGTAAACCGACCATACAAACCACAATTAGCAAGAATATGTGCCTATTTCTACCCATTTCCATTACAAAAGTGTGAACCATACACATAATGAGGCACATCAAAATAGATTTGTGAAAAGTGTGAAATCCAGAAAAATGAGTCACAATGTTAAAGCCAGCACCATGATTAATGCACTTTAACCAAGTCTCTTCATGCAGGCTGAGCCCTCTCTACTAAATGGAGATGTACAGGGCGAAGCTACATGCCTGAGCCCGCTCTCTAGGCCATTGAGGAGTGTTACTCATGATACACCTAGGGTGAGATCATCAGATATTCCCTTCACTAGTTGCACGTAGTGTGCGTGTTTCCTAACTGGATTTTTAATTTTGTAAGTGGGCATAGGTCTTGCAAGGGTATGCATGTTCGTATCAGGGTTTGTGTTGTAAATGTACAGTTACTACGTTGTTGTAATACTTGAGTGAGTGTGTAACCGAGTTTAACATGGTGCACTTACATGTAGGTGACTTTATGAATGGGCTATTAACTTAAAACTAAAATAGCATTATCTAAGGTCTTTACTAAGTCATTTGCAGTCCTAGTGTACGTTAATATAAAGATAAGACTGATAGAAGTATAATAGTAAACTACAAAAAGTAATGAATGTTAATTCAATCAGAGTTCTTTGTCTTCATATTAATGATTAATTGTATAAAGGATGCATATAAGACCTGATAACTCCCACACTCTATGTAAATGATGGGGGATTGTCAGAAAAGTGTTTTTCATGAATGCCCAAATGCAAAATGTTGTTCAACCAGGTGTCAGCCATGGCTTACACACCCAGTAAATGGTGTCTCCATGGCTTACACACACACACACACACACACACACACACACACACACACACACAAACACACACACACACACATGTATCACAACAGATATATACGCATGTTTATGCAGACTGTTACGTCTACATATATATCCGACATTTAATGCACCCTGTGGCAGTTCTTCAAGGAAATATAAATGCGATTTGTGTGATGAAATGTGTGATGTAAAAAGTACACTTGAAGATGCATCAGTATCCCATTTATTTCCTTATCTGCAAAAAAATGTTAAAGGTACCCCCCTTACCTTAATTATTATCCAGATAAACACATTCTACATTAAAATTATTTTAATGAGAATAATCACAATTAATTAAATACTGTTCTGCCATGCAGCGTGAACTGAAGTCGTATTCAATTACACCATCATACCTGTGTTTGGTGGAGTAAAGAATGGTTTGCATGCTTTGCATAACTGAAAACACTAATATTGTCCACATTAATTGTAGTGACTTTAGTATACAGGTTCAGTGACTGTTTACTGATTTATGAAATTTGGAAGTTGGTAAAAATCAGTTAATAATGTTATTAAAGCATGTGTTTAAAATAAAACAAATAGTCTGCAAACACTGCAAAACGACCTGATCTAAGTACAAACACAATGTTTGTGTGACTTTTGTTCTAGTTTAGTGTGACATGGTGCTGCAGAACGAAAATCATTATTTAATTAATTTGTTAATTCAAGGGAAGTTGTAGAACATTCAGCAAATGCAAAAATATATATATATTTTTTAATACAATTATATAAATTATTATTATTTTGTTTTTGTTTTAACCCAGTCTTCTATAACCACTGTGATATTGAGCGATGCTCTTGGTTTAGATACTATTCTGGAAAATTGTGACTTAAGACAAGAATACACACTGAACAGTTCATGGTAGTGCTTAACACATACCCACAAACTCACATCCTCACTCACACCTAGGAGTGAAATTAAAGTAGGCTATCCCATTTTATCTGAGGCGTGAGAGAACAGCACATAATGCTGACTTGTTCAGCTACAGGCAGATGGTTTAACCCCTTAAACATCTATCTTATTTTTAATCGTAAAACATATCTTTCAGAAGCTTCTATGAATTATGTAATTGTTGTAGTAATAGCATGACATATATGTAGTTACATGAGTGCTGACGGTAAGCCTGTGATCTTTTAAAAGTTATTTGACATGATTTTACTTACCATTAAGTCTGCATTGTATTACATTTAGTGTAATGGTAGTCAACTCTTCAAAGCAATGCAAAAAAAGTCACCTTACAAAAAAGTCCTAACAGATAATAATGTGTCTACTTTGTGTACAGTTACAGTGGTGAAAATTTTGAAAACATTAAAATGTGTTTTTCTGTATAAATATGACATAAAATACAATCCGATTATTACACAAATCTCTTAAGTAGATAATGTGAACCCAGTAAAACATATGAGACCAAAATATTTGATTTAGTCATTTATTTACTGAGGAGCATAATCCAATATTACTTATTCCTTAATATAATTATATAGATTTATATATTGCTAAAGTATATACATCTCTAGGATTAGAAATCCATTTGAAGGTGTTATCAATGCGACGTGAGGTGTGAGTGAACTCTAAGAGCAGGGATCCATCAGTCTAATCTGCACATGTTTGTTGAAGTATATCATAAACATAAACAATAGATATTTCAGAGGACCTCAGGAAAAGAGTTGCTGATGGCTCATCATGCTGGAAAAGAATACCTCTTAATAGTTTGGACATCACTATTACACAATAACACAGATAAAGGTGTGTATAAACAGAAAATTAATGACCATTGTTACATGAATTTACAACAAATATGTCTGCAAAAGCCAGAGGTGTAGTAGTTTAGAAGGTCACAAAGAAACCTATTGAAACTTCTAAGCAACTAATGGCCTCATATTGGTTCATCATATTGGCTAACATCAATGTTTATGAAACCACCATCAGGAGAACACAACAACAATGGTGTACTCTCCAAAAAGAACATTGGTCTGGCACACTGGCAAACCAGAAGGCTAATGGGAACTTGTTTTCTAAATGGATGAGACCGAAATAGAACTTTTTTGTTTGTTATGCCTTAAGAAGTAAACACATCAAATTTCAGTATACAATTCCTATCCCTTCTGTGAAATGTAATGGTGGTAATATCATGATTTTGGCCTGTTTTGCTGCAACTGTTCTAGGATGTATTGCCATTGTTGTTTGAATAATTAATTATGAATTGTAATAGAAAAGTGTATAAAGGACATATGTCTGCGAACTGAAGGATAAACTGTCAAACGCATGTGGGTCATACAGCAAAACAGCAATCCTAAGCACAAGTTGTTCTTCCAAGAAGTAGCGCTGAAGTTGATGTTTTGAAATTACCAAATTTATAAACTGTTATTTATGTATGTATTAACATGTATTAACTGAATTCAATAGAAATATCGTGGAAGTCATAGATATGAAAAGCCCACCCAGTATAGAAGTTGTTCTGTACAGAGGTATAGGCTAAAATTTAACCAAGGTAATGTGCAGAACTGATCAACACTTACCAGATACATTTAGTTGCAGTTATTGCTGCACAAGAGTGTAATAGATAAGGAAATAAAATTATGACATACTTTTTCTTCTCAATTTTCCTATATGTATAATTTTATAATTTTAAAGTATAATATGTTGTACCAATGATTTAAATGGGTTCCCTTTATCTACTTTTAGGATTTGAACATGTCAAATAAGGACAATATGCAATTAATGAAAGAACCTTGAATTATGTAAATCCTCCCATAAGCAACTACACCACTATTTACACTATAGATTTAACTCATTGCGGTTGTGTGTTTGTTTCTTAAAGGCGACTCTACTTCTTGTGCTGAGGAGGAGCTTACCTTGTTGGTGCAGCTTGACTTGTTTAACTGCTTTACAGTCACATGCCTGCACAAATACAAGACCATACACTTTGGTGTGGCCCTCCTCATCAAATGTACTGCTTTTATCTCTATTGGCAGACACTAAAATATGTGAACATATCTCTGTCAAATATTCACTTAAAAGCTGAACGTTGCTTTTGCTTGTTTCCAGTACTTCAGAATCTAATTTGACAGCCTTTCCCTTTATCAAATGTTTTGGTTATTTATATTAAGACTTGAGCATCAGAACTTTCTATGTCCAGGTCACCAGACCTTTACACTTTTACACAAAATGTTGGCTCTCCTGTTTAAATTGCATTTTGTTGATTTCGTCGTGTTAACTTAAATATAAAATTTTATCAAACAAATACACCTCTTTAAACCATTATAGAAATATTCAAGGGGTTGGTATGTGTGTATGAGTTTAGACATCTAGATCTTCAGATCCTCTAGTATTTTTTTGTCCTGCCTTTCTCCCACTCATCCTGTTTTACTCCCACTCATACTGGTCTAGAACATGGGGGAGGGAACCTAACCCTGAATGCCGGAGATTGACCTCTGGAATGTGCGCCAGTCCAAAAAACATCACACAACAATTGCAATGTAAGCCACCATCAAATTCAAAACCTAAAGCTCACTCTTACCACTATGCCACCAGAGCTAGATGTTTTATGTACTCAAAATATAATGCACTTAATAATAATATGTCATATACTCATTATATTTGATAAAAAGTGTTCCTTTGCTTTACCATATTTTCATTTAGAAATCAACAAAACATAATATATTTAATGATATATAACAAAATATACCAAAACCTTGACTTTGTATGAATAATTTTATAATAGAATTAGAAAGATTTGTTTAATTAAGAAGGCGCAGTTGTATTTGGGGTAAGCTTGTCAGTGCTCAGATCATACGCCACACACTGTATCAAAATGGTCTGCATGGCTGTCCTACCAGAAGGAAGCCTCTTCCAAAGAGGTTGCACAAGAAAGCACACAAACAGTTTGCTGAAGAACATGGATTGCTGGAACAGAGGACCAGAATTTAGTTCAAATGGTGTCAAGCATGTGTGGTGGCAACCAGGTGAGGAGCACAAAGACAATTTTGTCTTGCTTACAATTAAGCATGGTGGTGGGAATGTCCTGGTTTGGGGATGCATGAGTGCTGTTAGCTGTGGCCAGCTACAGGTCATTGTGGGGAAAATGAATGTCAACGTGTACTGTGACATACTGAAATAGAGTAAGCGGTCAGAGCGCAAGGTTTCTAACATCTACTAGCTCCGTGATGTTGTCATGGAGGAGTGAAGAAGGATTCCAATGACAACCTGTGAAGCTCAAGTGAACTCCATGCACAAGACAGTTAAGGCAGTGCTGAAGACTAATTGTAGCCTCACAAAATGTTGATATTTTGGACACAATTTGGCCACAATTTTCAATTACTCACTTAGTGTACTCACTTTTGTCGCCAGTCGTTTAGACATTAAAGGCTTTGCGTTAAATTATTTTGAGGGCACAGCAAATTTACACTGTTATACGAGCTGTAGACTGACTACTTCGCATTGTATCAAAGTGTCCTTCAGTGTTGTTCCATGAAAATATATAATAAAATAGTTACAAAAATATGAGGAGACACACACACACACACACACACACTGTGTCACTCAATGAATGTTATACAAGTCTTAATATCATATACACAATTGATTTCATTGTGGATTACAGAGCCTTGCATACATATTCACTCCTTAAACCTTTTGACATTTTGTATTGTTACAACTTTGAAGTCGAAATGAAGTCAATTATAATAATGTAAACAATTTGCTTGACATAAGTGATGACTTTTTAATATTATTAAGTTTAAAATTAAGTATGAGAAAATAGTAAATGATTTATTCACAAAAAAGAAACATGAAAGTTTGATTCCATATTTATTCTTTCCTATTGCTGAGAAAACATTATGTGTAGTTCTGATGCAATCATAATCTAAAATGTCCTAATTAATTTAACAGGGTACACTTAAGTCCTTTTGTAATATAGTAATTAATGATCTTTTTCTAAATATACATTCTTCTGCAAAGGTACCAGTCACAACTGTGCCATATTCTTTTCTTGCTTAGGAAAGACTGTGAACAGTCAGTGATTAAGTAGGGCAATAATCAAGGGCCAAAGGTTATTCTGAAGGAGAGATCTGCAACTGAGATAGGAAAAGCTGTGCACGGGAAAGCTATTTCCTGCTTTAAAAAAAAAAACTTTCTCAGAAAAAAAGATCCATTTGAAATCGCATTTTGTGTTTGTTAAAAGGCATGTTGGAGACTTCTGGAAAAAGTACCCTGTTCTAAGAAGAGTACCAGAGAAGCTGCAGAAACTAGGAAACTGGTATTAAACATGTGATATATGGAGCCAGGCAAAGGGAAATCTTTAAAGAAAATAGTCTAGAAACCTGAGAGCGGGGCAGAGGTTTTCATTTCAATAAGACATTGACCCTACTAAAGCTACACAGAAGTGGTTCAAAAGCAAGAAGCCCAGTACAATAAACTGGCCAGGTCAGAGTCCAAACCGCAATCTGATTTAGAATATGTCAGAATATTTGAAAATTGCTGTTTACAAACCATCTCTAACCCATCTGACCACCAATGTGCTTCATATTCTTAACAGTTGTCAGGTCTTGCCAGAAAAGTAGATGCTCCTGCTCAAAGCCATTCAGCTGGGAGATGAGAAGTCATTGAAACAAAAGAGAAACTTAAATGCCTGGAAAAATAGAATGAGGGTGCAAGGAGACTCAGGAACGTGAGTGTGTCAAGAGGGAGGCATTACAACCGTGTATAACTAAGATTATGTATTACCCAAGTAGTGCACGCATGTAACTTACAAAACTACTTGTTTTTCTGTATATTAAAGAACATGAGACAGAATGCAGTGCAAGCAAAAGTTTCAATACTTTTCATAAAGGTCCTCAATTTTTTTGCAAGGTCTTAGAAGTTGCAGTAAATTAGTAATTAATCTTTAATAAAACAGAATACGTTTATTGCATACGTGTTTTATTTAAATTTTCTCCCTGCAGAGTTTGTGTGACTCAAACATGTACAAACATCAACAATAAATGTAATCTGACAAGGGGTGCCCAAACATCTGCATACGGCTGCACAGCTCAAACTAATTTCAGAATATATTCTTTAACATTGCTGCCATTACTGTGACATATACTTATGCATCCAAGAATGTAGCATAATGACTTTAATTTCTGTCAGTGTATTACCTTCTGCTTCATTGTACCTATAAAAGAGAACAAATTGTCACAGATTTACAGAGAAATGCATGTTTTAAGGAAAATTATATTTAGAAATATACACCTGTGTGTGTGTGTGTGCATGATTAAACAATTATAATAAGCATGTCACACCAAGGAATGACCTACCAGCAGGTTTCCTTTGAACACTGCACCACAATACAGTTGTACTTAAATCTAAACTAGAGAGACTAGGGGGGATTTGTAGAAAAAATGAGGTGTGGCTCTCAACCAATAAACAGAAGAAACAAGCTTCAACAAGTATTGGCGATGTTTATAGGCTGCCTGAATTCTTCTGTTGGCTACTCTAGGGCTTCTGTTTTTTACACTTTAAATTAATTAATCTAATCCAGTTTAGTGTAATGCTGTGTAAGATTAAAACAACAGATTTAAAGTAATCGATTAAAGTAACAATTTGACAAGTTTTAGGGAAGCTAAAATATGTAGAGAGCAACCAGTAGTTACTGATAAATCCTAAAAAAATTAGCAATGCTGAGCTGAGTCAGAGGTTAATGATTTTTTTTCAGTATAAACCACAACAAAGTAGATAATGTTTATATCTAGCTTTACATACAAGAACCTAAACTACTGTAGAACTTGCCCTAAAGTGGCTGATGGCTGAAGAATCTATCATTTACCCTAAAGATTTTTTTTCATGCTATCATATGACAGTAGTATCAATTTCAGTTACAACTAAAGTCTTGATCAAACAAAAAAAGTTGATACTCTTTAGAGATGGAGGCAAACAGACTACATCTCTGGACCATAGCACGAACCAATCCTTCATGAAAGCCATAGCATCTCCGAAATGGATGTCTGTTCTAGGTTATTATGTTTTACAGTTAAAATTGTCATTTTGCAGGGTTATCACTTTAATATAATGGTTTCACCACTGGACTGAGAAAACAACACATCGCTCAGGGTCTGGTCTTGTGGTCTTGAAATAAAATGTAGATATTTCTAGGCTACATTACCCATATAGTATTACAACGCAATAAAGTTAAAGTGGGAATTACTTTATATGTATACCTGTGTATCTCAATATTTTGAAATCTCCTGATTTTAGTACTCCCTGGAACATAGATTTGCAGTAAAGCATTCTTGCTTATATTCATTAGCGGTTTATATTAGCAGTTTCTTACATAGTGACCCTTAAGAGCAAATACTGTTTACTATGTACAGTGCTCACAAAAATTATTGGCTATTTCAAAATGGATACGAAAAAGATTCCACAAGAACTGCTTTACAATCTGATCCTGTCCATGCCCGAGCAGTGTGTTTTGGCAGTCTTGGGTGACCATACACCCTACTAAACATTCAATGTGTGACTCTTTTGTCCAGTTTGACATGCTTCTGTTCAGCCTTATGAATATGTCACTACTTAATCACCATAATTGAGTTTGCATCTCATTTGTGTAATCGAACAACTTTCCTTCACATTTCATTTGTTTTTCTGATGATCTTGTTTAATGAAATAAAATCAAAAGCTTCTTTTTGTTCACTTCATATTCATTTTGAAATATCCCCCAATATTTATAAGCTGTGTATGTAAGCTAGATGTCTCCATTCCACAGTCAAGTACAGTAAGCGGTAGTGATACAATGTAAATTTGTCTGCCGACCACCAAAACAAATGAAAATAAGAAGACCCACAGAACATCACGAGAGAAGCTAAATGCCAATGCTAGTCTCATACTGGGCAACCTAAAAATTATGTGAACATTTGTTTCTGTGTCCATGATGTGGAAGTGTACTTTATATCCGATGAAGATCAAGCTATGAAACATATATTCAATATATCACCCATACATACGCTTAGGTTAATGTTGCTGCAGGAAACACATAGCATTCCATCCTGTCCAGAATAATACCAAATAAAATGTAGACAGTAAATGACTTGTTATTTGTGTTATCGCTAAAACAAATGTCAGCTAAAACAAATGTCAGCTCTCCTTTTTTCCGGTGAAATGTGGATATCAATTATAACTTGTCCTACCAAGATAAGCAAGTGTAAAATGGCATGATTTAGCATATTTACCTGACTCTGTATAGTTTAGTCTTTGTGAAAGACCAAAAAAACCTTACCCTTCATCTTGCAGGTGGTGAGCCCAGAAAATCACATCACCATTTAGGCTGATGGAGTATGACTGATGTGTCATAAGGTGCTTGTTTGTGAACATCACTCCCAGGCTTGGCTTAATTTGGGCAGGGTGATTCTTATTTGTACATTTTATGAAGGTTGTTGGATCATGCTTTCCTTACCTGGATTACCCCACTGGGAGCATAGCCCTCTCAGTGACATAGCTCTGAGGATCATACAAGCGCACAGACCAGTCACAAACCCAGGACGTCCTTCAGAGCTTTATTTCACAGGCCAAACATCTGGGCACCCAGGCACCC
>JAUZST010041754.1:0-53481 GCA_034779995.1 Parotocinclus haroldoi
ACACACACACACACACACACACACACACACACACACACACACACACACACACACACACACACACACACACACTATACGTTGCATACTGTAGGCTGCATTTCGGGCAAGCTCACCAGGAAACAACTTTACCCAAGAACACAAGTCTGTAATAACCACACTGATTTCTGAGAAGCCCCCACTATTCTCAAACTGCATGCATGTTCCAAGAAGGACAAGCTGATATTCATGGTTTAAATTATTTCATAGACACATTGCATCCTCATATAGTCACTAAATAACAACAACAACAATAATAATAACAATAATAACAACAATAACAGCAATAAAATAATAATAACAACAGCAACAATAACAAAACAACAACAACAATAATAATAATAGTAATATTAATGACGATAATAATAATAATAATAATAATAATAATAATAATAATAATAAAAATAATAATATATTAACAACAACAATACTACTACTACTACTATACCACCACTAATAATAATAACAATAATAATAGAATAATTATTTTTCCTTTTCTCAAATCTACATTACGGAAGATAACACCCTAAGAACCTGCATTTAAAATGTCTATCTTTAATTTACGCACAATTAACAGTCGTGCACTGTTAACCCACAATAGTCAACTAAAAATAAAAATGCATTTGCTTACTTAAACTTCAGCCAATCTGTAGTTTCTTCTATTTTTTCTTTTTCTTTTTTTTTTACATGTTCACTGGATAAATGGCAGCAGATGCTGCTCTTGCATGCTGATTAGGCGCATTGGGTTTGTATACCGCTATGCTGAGGGAAAGCCCTGAGTGCGGTGTGTACACCAGGCTACTGATCACGCCCCATTGACTTGCCGAAACACACAAGTTACAGTAGCTACCCGGGGTTTCACCAGAGAATATAACGGACAGGAAACGATTATGATGGGAGTTCACCTAACTGACGAACGCATTGTTTCATTCACCTCATAGTACGTGTTGTTATCTCCAGCATGCTCTAAACCATGTCCTGAATGTAGATAGGATGCAGAGGGGAATTACAAAAACTGTGGGAGGTGCCCAAAGATTTACATAAAATTTCCAAGTGCCAGAATGCCTTATAAAGAACTCGGTCTTTCCACTGTCCGTTTTATTTTCTCGAACATGTTTCACACTTGTTTTCGGTTGACGGACAAAATGGGGATGAAGCTGGGGAAATTTGCAGTTTAACAGAAAATAGCTCGTATCATTAAAACAACATCCTAAAAATAGTACCGGTTTAGTTCGCGTTATGTAGTTTCGATGTCATATGAACAGTGCAAACAGGTTTTGCAGTAGCTAAAGTATAGGCAGGCATTTACTGAATCATGATAAAAAAAAAACAAATAATCAAACAAACTGATTCACCTTTCAGTCTGCACATCACCTGAAATATATTTTTAGCCTACTTGTTTTTTTTTTTTCCTATTAGGCTGTTTATATTCAGCATGTCATCAGAGTGGTACTTACAATAGAACAGGACTGTTATCAAACCAAATCTGAACTACTCACATAAGTCTAGATAGACAAAGCAACAAATTGATGTTCATATTATATCTCGTATGCATTCACCAGAGACTGACAGGCATAGAAATGCCATAATATGTGCATAATTTAATGGCAGTCAGTGAACGATTCATAAAACAGGCCATAATTAAACAGTTATTTAGATATGCAAATCAGCACCATTTTCAGACAACAGCTTAATAGTGGAACACTCAAATCTAAAGCTTCAAAAAGCAAAAGGAAAAATAAGTGCCCATGCTAGCCAGTGTTGCTGTGGAAACCACGCATTTCCACCAACACCTATTACATCTTCATCTTTCTAATTTGTTGGTGCTGGTGCTAAGGCTAGCTTGGTAGGTGCAGGTATAATGCTTGGACATATCCCAGTATATTTGTGAGAAATGACCATTTACATGAACAGTTTAACCGTGAACACCTTTTAATGCTGGACCAAAAACATCCTTTCAAACAAACGACAATGTAATTAGTTCTAAATAAATCGGATTCCCTCGATGCGTATTCTTTATAAACCTTTTTCTTTAGCAATATTTATTCAATTACATTAATATAGTGGCAGAGTCATAACCCAGGAATATTCAACATCTCTGAGATCTTTAGTTGTAGCTTAAAATAATAACCTCAGGGTAATTTCAGTAATATCACAAGCTATTTTACACTTACACACAAGTCAGCTGTTAAGACGAGAAAATGTACATGTGCTGCTGTCATAAAGAACTACATACAGAAAGGCACATCAGCAGCAGTGTTTGAACTCTATGCCCTTTATCTCATACGCCTGTACACAGAGACATCTATTCAGTGTTGACATTGCAGACAAGCATATCACAGAATTTCAGCTTCGAGCAACTGCGCCTTCAGTTTACTGCGGCTGCAATTTGTTTAACTGTGGTCTAAAGGACACATTGCATTTGTTTAGTCAGACTGGGACAATTGTAATGAATAACCAGGTTATATACAGGGTATTTTGGGGATATAACCTATTTTTCATCCAGAAGGTACCTTATGAGCTTTATGACGCATGTATCACAAAGTATGTATGGCTTATTTACTCTTTATAAGACTGAGAATTTAGAGACTAACCTTGTTTTGTCTAGAGACCTGCCTACTAGAGTAAAAGCAACAGATGCTGGAGATTTAAAGCGTATGAAATCGAAGGATTGCTAGAGGTTAAATGCTATCAGATAGACTCAAATGACGAGGCCTTTTCTTGAAATCTCTCGTCCAACGAAATATGCATGACCAGTAACCTCAAACAGAGACATCAACGTAATGAGGGTCAAAGAGCTCCTGGTTAACTTTCACCCAGACAATGTATAAGAGAAATGTACACTTTGGCAAGTGATAAAAACAACATCTAGGCCATAAATATCCATATATTACAGCTATCAAGATCTTCTATAAAAGCTGCATATTCTAATTGCACTCTATTTGCTGTTGGATTAGTTGAATTTGAAATAGTAACTGTCAACGAGTCTTTGTTGATAAATGTGTTCGTTAATTATATTTGACTTCATTTAATAGCATGGGACATGAGCGCATGGGAGTACTTTACCTGAGGTGTGCATATATGAGCAATTTTGTCATATTTTGGGGTTTTCGATCATTTTTAGAGGATTTCTCTCTTATTTCATTTGCTGTATGCCTTTTACAAAAACCGCACTCCTCAGCATCTGAACTGTCAGCTTGGATAGTGAAGGAGGACCATTGAGAATGGCAAAGTCTTAAACACACCTTCTTCCAAATCCGTTTCCTGAGCTCTCAGCCATTCAGCACACTCTCTGCTACCGGCTGGTTTAGATGCTTACAGCAAATTAGCTTGGCCATATTTCTCATATAGCTGCACAAACAGCTTGTGGAACACCTGGGAACCAAGCCTTATTGCTGACTTTTGCACTGAAGTGGCTCTGATTAGCTGATCAATGGCTCAGTTTGCTGAGCTTTGAGTCCAGGCAGAACATCTTGGAAGGGCTTTCATTACTGCCTGATGCAATACATCAATGAAGCCACAAAACGGAGACTTCAGAGTTTTTTAGTATGTTTTATCTCCTATGTGAAGTTCCTTGAAGATGTTTGTAGTAAGCTTATATGTTTTATACTTTAAGTTTTAATTGACCGAGCTATTATTTTACATTTATGTTTACATTTTTAGCAGATGCCCTTATCCAGAGCGGCTTACAACTGATACAGTCTTACAATCCAAGCAGTTGTGGGTTAAGGGTCTTGCTCAAGGGTCCAACTGTGGCAGCTTGGCAGAGGTGGGATTTGAACCCTTGAGTTCAGTACCTTAAACACTAGACTACCACAGATGCAGTTTTAAGATGCAGACTAAAAACTAAACCATTTGTACTGTTTGTTCCATGTTAATGTGATGTGTAAAAACAATGTGTGAAGGATTTGAGATAAGATTTTGAAAGAAAAAGCAATTGTTAGTTGAAAGATATAATAGGAAGCAGTCTGCGCTGGTTTCATGGCTTTAAAGAAAAAATTGTGTTAATGATGATGAGATAACCAGATCCTTTTACATTCATTCACGTTCAAGTATCTTATTTAAAAGACAGCACTCCCTGTCCTCTATCTCCAGACCACACACAGTTCACATTCATCACTAAATTAATCAGCAACCTGGAAATGAAAAATATCAGCAACCTTGCAGGGGTAGAACAGCAAGACGTTTCCCACTGCGAGCAGACGGCAGAGTATTCAGAGCACCACAGGTGGGTCTCTTTGGATTCCCTCCCGATGGTGCCCCATTTTGGGAAAGCCCCTCAGCAGCAGCCTATAACTGTCTCTAGCTGAAACCTGAAATACAGGCCTGAGCTCTGGATTTTCCCACTGCACCCGGGGGATTGGTTCCCAGGGATCTGTCAGTGCTAAACCCTCTTAAATGTCCCTTGGCTATTGTCTCCCCATTTCAGTTCAGATTCTGTGCATTCGGTATATCTTCAGGATGTGCAGGAACGCTCAGGCACTCCAGCTTTTGCACTAGTGTCGGCTCTAGGCTGTATTATTTTAACATACACTTACGCACACACTCGCGCCGTCACCCACACACATACAGCTACATCCCACCTACACAAATACCTTTATCCAAACGCCCACATGCTCATGTGAGTACATTCACTCTGCCCCGCAAACACATGTGCACGCACAGTCAGACGCATTCGCACACATCCACACATCCACCCACTTACCCCCATTTGGAGGCACAGCTTGGCAAGCTACCAACTTCTGATCTGTCTTTTTTTCTGCTAAGGGACCAGCAATAAAACAAACAGCCGTGCTCGATGATTGCATCCCTGCTCTTTAACCGGCGTGAAGCTGGAAAGAACAAAGACACCGCACCAGGGTTCCCTTATATCCCACTCTTACGTACACACTCATGGACAACAATTAGCACTTTCACAAACCACTCAAGCGTCTCCGTCACACACGCTCATTACTCCCTCTTTCTAAACTGGACTGTCTCTGGTTGACAGCAAATTCTCCAAATTCTCTGTAAGCATACTAGAATTTAGTTTTCACACTGAAGCTGCATTAAAGTGTGCCAAGATATATGAATCATCATAGCGTAAATATAAAACATAATAGAGAATATTGAAAAAGAGAAAAAAAAGTCTTTTCTATTCTTCTACACTTAACTATATGGAGTGTGCAGAGTTGCTCTTACCTGTGCACATGGCTGAACTCTTCGATATGCAGCCTGCTTTGTCTCTGCTTCTCTACCCGCTTCTACCCTCCCCTCTCATTCTTTTTGGTTTTTGTACAACAGCTAGTGGCATCCTGCACAATCCTGCAAAAGTACTGCTATCCTGTGTGTGTGTGTGTGTGTGTGTGTGTCTGTGTGTGTGCGTGTATGTGTGAAAATGTGAGAGAGAGAGTCATTGAATGTAGGCTTCAACCCTATGAGTGGTTTATCCACTGGCAGTGGGTTTAACTACATAGCGTCTCTCCACCCCCAGGGCCGCATAGTATGGAGTCTTTCTGCCTACATATAGATCTCTGTGTGTCAGCTCCCCCTATATACATTCATAAACACACACACACACACACACACACACACACACACACACACCTTCAAAAACGTACTCAACTTATGCAATAAAATGCCACCATGTGACCGCCTTACCTTCCTGCCTTATAGAACTTCTCATTAATTATCAAATGTGATTGTTCTTTTGAGGCACAGATTCTATATTTAAAGGTTAGAGAACAGAGGTTTGTAACTACCCAATTAGACCTCTTATAAATGTACTACATTTCAGCTCTATTATCAGTGTATTTCCCATGTACTAGATCTATTATCATGATATAACACCTATATTAGACTCAGTGTCATTACACCAGACTGAATTAGACCTACCATCTTTGTATTACACCTGTATTAGGTCTATTATCGTTATATAACACCTTCACCGAACCTAATATCACTACATTAGACATGTATAATATACAGCATGTAACCGTATTAGACCTGAACTACACCTGCATTAGAGCGAATATCACTATAATAGACCTACGTTAAACTGTACCAGTATTAGTCTTGCAGTTATTGTATTATCAGCCTTATGAGACTCAGTCTCAATATATTAGACACATATTATACATATTATAGACATATATTACCTATGGCATCTGTATTACACCTGTATTAACCTATAATAACTATATTACATCTGTAGTGGAGCCACAAGAACTGTATTACATGTACTGGATTGTTATTCATTCTATTAAATCTGTGTTAGATCTCTAATAACTGTATTACACATATATTCAATTTTTATTGACTGTATGTATTAAACCTGTGTTAGATCTTTAATAACTGTATGGTACATATATTGGATTTTTATTTACTATATTAAACCTGTATTAGAGCTATAATAATGGTATTAGACATGTATTAACCTTTAATCACTGTATTATACCTGTACTGGGTCAACAAACACTGTATTACACATTTATTGGACCTTTAATAAACATATTGCACATGTATCAGACCTTGAATCACGGTATTAAACCTGTATTAGATCTATTATAACTGTATGACCCTGCATTTTAGACATGGGACTACTCTACTACAAACTGTTCTAAAACTATTAAGTGTTTTACAATAGTTTATCGTAGTTAGACCTGACATTTCTGTATTAGAGATAAATTAGTCCATTCTCAGAATATTAGATCTGTGTTAGATCTATCATTATTGTATGTCACCTGTATTAGACTACATAATATATGTTTTATACACGTCACTGTATTAATCTACAGGCAATGACTTACACTTCTGTTAGACCTGATATTATTGAATTACTGTATAATTGTATACTGTATATTTCACCTGTATAAGACACTGTATTAAACTGTATTAGTCTGTTAGTAGACCTAATATTATGTGTATTGCACATCACTGTATTGTACTAATTAGAGCTCTAATCACTGTATTACACCTCTACTAGAGAAATTACTCAACCTTAAATATGCCATTTCCCAAAAAGTTAATTCCTTGAGATACAGTGACTAGCGACAAATTTTAACCTCTACATTGTATACATAAGTTACTAAAGGTTAAAAGCACTGCCTTACATAATAGCATTTATTCCTAGCCTATTAATCAATACCTTTATAACTGTGCTGCTGTGTTTTAATAGTGGGATTTAATACCAGATTGTTTGAGAAGGTGGCGTTACCAAGATATAATAAAAAAAATCTCATAATACACTTACTATTTACTATTAAAAACAGTCAGTGGAAAGCCATGCTTAAATATTAGATCTAGATCTGTCCAATAATATTTCTTATTGAATTGAAAATAGGCCATCTAATTCATGTAACAGAATATTATCGTGTGGTAGACATGGTAATTAGCTTTCACTCGACTTTTTCACTCTGTCAGTCATGTTTATGCGCTGTTGGAATAATTCCCCTTAAGGTGTACATGAAAACACAGTGCATACATATGTTTTTGCTTATAATGCAGTCACAGTTCGACTGCGCGAGCAGGATTGGTGCTGTCCATTATCTGTCACTGTCTTTTCCATTGACTTCAAAACATTATCCAGTATTTCCATTGACTCAAAAATACTATGTTGGGGAAGTGTTTTGCTGTATATCAAAGCACAGTGGCACGCTGTAGTTTTGGATATGTGTTGGGGAGATTCCATTTATTCATGTTTCTGAGAAACTGTTCAAAGATGTATTTAGCCAAACACTAACACTGGTTTAAAGGCAGATTCTAAACAGTTGCCTACCAACAAATACTAACCATGCCCAACTTCTCAGCAACTGCTCTAGACGCATAAAATATGTAGATTACTACAGACGAGCAATGTTTCTGTTAACATAAACCAAAGTAATTCTCACTTATTCTAAGATACAAATGTATAATATACATGTACATTTATCATAGTACTCTATCCAGGGACAGGGTGGTTTAGTCTTTAAAGCTCTGGTCCATTTTTCAGAACATTGTGACTACAAATAAGATGTCTAAAAAACTGGCACTGCTGGACCAAGAGATCTGGCCTTCAGCTACTCGACTCAGTTGTAAGTCATTTTGCATAAAGGTATCTGCTAAACTGTAAATGTAAAAGTATTTAGTTATGCATGTCTTATTAAGTTACTGTATTGCATCTTTATTGGATCTTTATTGGATCACTGGGTTACACCTGTATTAGGCCAATTGCCACTGTACTACCCTTATTAGATCTAATGTCAATATACAAGTTTTCAATTAACCATATCATTTTTATCTACCTAAGAACTAATTACTAGACCTATATTAAACATTATCATACCTATTTACACTAAACATATAATTGCATTACAATATTGCACCTTTATTAGACCTGAAATCCATGTATTGGATTTTTAATTTAGACCTCTTAACATTGTACAACACTTGCATTAGCCCTAATATGTCTATATACAGTAATAAATGTTTTGTACATGTTACTGTATTAGTTCTACAGACATTGAATTACACTTCAACTGGACCTAATGTTATTATAGCACATACATAGATCAAACACTGTATTATACCTGTATAAGATGCTGTATAAAACTGTTTTAGAACCAATATTCACAAAGACCAGCTTTAGAAAACTGGTAATGCTGGACTCCAGCAATACCTGTGACCTTCAGCTGCTCACTTAATTGTAATTCACCTTGTGGCCCACATGATAGCTGCTAAACACTGGAAATGTAAAGGTATTTGGATATACATGTCTTATTAAGTCTTAATGCTGTGCAATCACAGCTTGGTACATTAACCAGAACATGTAATACATCAATGTATTTGCATTTCATGGTGTGCCAAGGAACCTGTCACTTTTGTTCTTTCTTCCATTATCTTGCTCTCACTTATAGTCACTTGCTGGCCACTAAGTTTTGCGTCTCTAGAGTTCTTTAGCAGCTCTGTGATCGGATTGTATTCCACCACACTTGTAAGTCACTTTGGATAAAAGCATCTGCCAAATGAATATATGTAATGCATTAGAGGAAACAATCTCATAGACACCACTATGCATTACCTTCACAGCTTTGCACTAGCAGTATGTGGGTGTGTGGATGATTTTGTGATTACTTAGTGGTGTTAATAATTAGGACATTTTTAAAAGTATGGGTAGAACAAGGTTCATTGACATTCAGGCAATAGGCATGCTGATAAGAGGTTAAAATGATGCGTGGGCAGTTGATGGTGGCGAAGCATTCCCTTTGTCACTGCCCATGTAGAGACATTCAGTCATCATCTATTCAGTGATGATGTCTTCTTACATTTCTACATCATGGCTCCTCTCTGGACATTTCAAAAACTATATGGGAAAAATGTCCAGTTCCTCACATACATGTGATGGATGTACTTAGTCCAGATTTTTTCCCCCTGAAACAATGCATGAATACAGCCAGACAGTTCATTACATCACAATACGCCTTCACTTATTCACTTAACGATTATTGTTATATTTTGGAAGGTGCCAAGCTCGAAATAAACAATGGATGGAGGTGAGGATGGAACCTTGGTCTCTGATGCTTTGTGACACCAGAATTGCCTAGTAAGGATGTACTTGTTGTTAATCATTTTTACTAAACAACTACAGAAAAAAACCGATTATGAAGTTAAACATGACTGAAGTTACACATTATAAACAGTCCTTAAATACCCCCCTCTCTGTCTTTCTCTTTCTCTTTATTGCTCTCTGTTTGGCTCTCTCTCTCTTTCTTTCTCTGTCTCTCTCTCTCTCTCACTCTTTCTCTCTTGCAGACTGGTTCAAGCTGTTAGAAACTGGTCACTGGTTACAACTTTACAACTGATTTACGCAGGAAAGAATCTTTGAATGCACCGCATGACAAACTATGATGGGCTACAGAGGTAATAGACCAGACTGGAAGTCACTCCTACATACAACCGAAGCTACAATTTGCAAATGTTTATCAAAATTGGATACAAGAAAATTAGAAAAAAACTGCCTGCACTTATGAGTCTTGGTTTCTGCTGCGACATTTGGATGGTAGGGTCAGGTTTTATCTTAAACAACATAATACCGCTGTTAGTGTAATGGCGTGGAGGATACTGGCACTCTTTGGGCCCCTTAATACCCATTGAGCATTGTTTAAATGCCACAGCTCGTGTGAGTACTGTTGTGTGTATCATTTTCTGATGGCTACTTCCAGCAGGAAAACGTGCCATGTTACAAAACATAAATTATTTCTCTGTACTCAAACAGCCTCCACAGTCACTAGATTTCATTCCAATGGAGATGGAAAAGGAGATGATGACATCAAAATGGACCAAAAGCTACGATGAAGGATCACACTGTTGAATCTATGCTACAAAGAATTAAGTACAGAAGATCACATGATTCATGATTCACATGATTCATGGTTTTAAATGATAAGTAACCTGCTACATAGAAGTGGTCCTTTAAAGTTCTGGTTTGTGGTGTGAGTTTATTTTTTGAGGTTTTTCTTACATGGTGCCCCGTAAGTTTCTATTCTGCCTGAAAATGAAAAACGGATTAGGTATTCAGTAACTGCTCATAAAACTGTGCACTGTCAACTGTGATAGGGGTTAGGTGTGGAGTCTGGAAAGAAAACTAGTACACTGAGTCGAGTTATTACTCATCACATGGTGAGAAATAGAGACCCCCACCCTTTCAAACCACTAGCTGCATGTTTTCCCGACAAACCTTACCCACCTTCACCAAAGACCTCACTTGTAATCATCAGCCCCGGCTGTGACCCTCAGCTTTTGCAGGTTTTGTTTTCAAATTTCCCTTCTTTATGGAGTGATTTTAAGAAATGCCACAGCTGAAATGCCAAGATCAGCAGAATAATGAACAACAAATAACATATGTAATTATTTAAATGTTAAAAATGAGAAATAACAAACAACAATGTAGTTAATGAATGATTATAGAAACACTACAATGTAAATAACCTGTGTCAAATATATCTAAATTTAACAGTTTATTAAGTTTAATGGAAACAGCTACTATTTTCATTTCTACTGGACGATTGGGATTAAGCACAGATTGCTTAATCGCTTTAGGATGGAAAAAATCGTGTCGATTTTAAATACATTATTTTTGGTTTGATGGGAAAGTATTGTATTTACAAAAACGTTTTTGGTATTGATGTTCTTAGACATCTATGTTCAAATCTACAATTTTACAAGATTTTAATCACTAAGACGTCTTTGTTCTGGAAAGAACTGATGCTTTTACATTTAAAGTACCATTACATGGATTCATACATTAGCATTATTTTAGGTGATTGTTTTCATTTTTGATTCACAAAAGAATCCATGGCTTGCATCAGTTGATGTAGTTGTCAGTTTTAATATGTTTTCAGGCCATTTAAATCCACGTCTTCCATAGATCTTCACAGAAATGTGACTGGCTTGTGAATTTACACTACTCGTTAAAATTCAGAAGACCTTATTTTTCTTATATATTAACTCCTAAATGCTTGGGTTTTTGCCCATTATTACTTTTTCATTATTTTCTTTCAAGCTCTTGTGGCATCTTCTGTGGTGTCATCTTTTTTTTAAAATTAAATTTCAAAACTAAACTTTTTCATAACTTAACTTTTGTTAACATAACTAACTATTATTTGACTTTTTTTTAATTAACGAACCAGCAGCTCATGATCTAAAAATAATTTTTTATTTCTAAAATTGCAGACTGACAAACCTCACCCCTCGTCCATTTGTATTGTATTTCGGTACATTGTACCTCTTCTTCCATTCAAAACTTTTGTATGAAATTCTTTTTTTTTTTAATTGGGGGGAGGGGGGTGTATGGGTAGATGGTCAATAATCATTGATATCATGGGCAACAATAAATTGGCATTTTGTGGAATACTCAATAAACAATTTACCTTTATTTCCATATAATTTAACAAATTATATTACATATAAATGTAACAAATTAATGATCCATCGGTAGTGTATCGAAGAATCATATTTATTCATCAGATTCCGGTGTAAAATACATAGATTAATAGCAGTTTTTGGCTTAGTTATGTTTTCTCTGGAGCTAAAAATGTAAGGCACTGATACTAGACACTGCATTTTGACATTAAAATATAAATATATATAAATAAAAGATTAATTTGTTTAAATGCCTGAAATATGTATTGTTAGTATTAATGTTGTTTGTGATTACCAGTCAACACAAATCACAAATTGCGACTATTGTTGGCTAATTACTTGCGTTATTTTTAAATCTTTGTAAAACCTATTTGTGTTGTTAATATACCCATGAATACGTCATTAAAATGTAAATGCAGACTAGCAGTATTGGATTATAAAGACAAAGCATGAGGTACCCAGAGGAATTGTGGTGGATATAAAACACAAAAGCATGAATGTAAGATTAAATTCAATAAAGTTCCTTCAGCTATGACAAAGTTTATATTTAAGGTCAGTAAATGGTCCTAAAAATGTTTGACATGTACAGAATTATAAATAAAAGGCTATATGTATGAAGTGACAGATTAATGGTGCAGAAAATGGCAATGGGCTTCCATGTGGAATTACAAATGTAGCCATTGTGTAACTATTATAAATTATATCAGAGCATGAAGTGTTGATCTTCTGTGAGGCAGGAGTGTAGCTGGCACATGCAGCTCAAACGGTCCAGTAGGTCCAGATCCAGAGGTGGCGTTCCTCATGTCTGGTACATGACTAAAGTAGGACCACCGCTTCAAAATGGCTTCAACATCACAAGAGTACAGAAGCCAATGTACCTCTATTAATACTGTAAATGTATTCATTTATTCCTTTACGTACGAAGCTCATTCAGGTAATATCGAGGAAAGAACACACCCTGAACACAAGCATTCACTCACTGAACCTTACTCACACCTGTAGGCAATTTAGAGCAACCAGTGTAAATGACACATTGTGTGAGATGAGAAGAAACCTGAACGCTTGAGGAACATACCAAATTCCACACGTGCTAGTTTAAGATGGTTAAGAACCTAGGACTGAAAAGTGTCACGCAAGTGTCTTAAGAAAGAAGAACGTCTTACGTGTGTCTTAACTTCTTAATCTCATAAGATGTAAAAGGTGACATAGCAAGCATCTGAATTTACCAAACAGTAAACACTTTATTTCTAGGAAATATGATCTACATAGTTTCAATTTCAAAAGTAAACAGCCTTTAGAGTAAAGGTCTTCATTTAAACGTAAAATATTTCTACACAAGGGAAAGTATATGGCAAAGCACTCACTCACAAAACTCTGTAACACTCTCACTCTCAAAACACTGTATTCACAAATTAGTAGAGATCTTATTCAATCTTATTTCATTTTGGAGTATTCCTTAATTCTGTGAGCAGTACCTTACAGTATGTAAGGTGTAAAATACAACACAGCCTAGATTAAAACAATGAAACCAATGAAAATTATTTAAGGTAAAATTCGAAAGCTTAACTTGTTTTTGATAATTACATTTAAGAACTTTCTAACAATTTCTTAGTATTTAGCAATTTTTTTTCTTTTCTTTGTGATTTAGGCACCTGGATCTCTGGACACCAACTTCACTTGATTTGTCACAATGGCACCAGAACATTCATTCATTCATTTATTATCTTACGCTTAATCCACAACTCTAGGCACAACGGCAGGAACAACCATAGACAGCCCCAATACACACACACACACACACAAACACACACACACACACACACACACAGTCACACACTAAGGGCCACTTTTAGAGACACTACTTAACCTAACACGCATGTCTTTGGACTGTGGGAGGAAACTAGAGTACCCAGAGTAAACCCACACAGACATGAGGAGGACATGCAGACTCAAGCTGCTCCACCCTGGAATTGAACACAGGACCTTCTTGCTGTGAGGCACCGGTGCTGCCCACTGCACCTCTCCGAATGTCTGTGATGAGAATCATTAAATCACTAAATATCACAGAGACAAAACCTGTACTTTTGGTAGTTTAGAGAGAAAAACTACCAGCTGGAACCAGTCATTTCTGAGGATGTGAGTTGAATTTGACCCTGGACTTGCAATGTGAAAAAGCGAGAGGTGTGGCTACAGAGGTCTTTGATGGACTGACGTCCCAACCAGGGAGCAGTTGTGCCTGTGTCTAATAACATGTTGGATGGACTTTCAAACAGCAACTTTTACTTTCAACAATGAATGCTCACACAAAGAATGCTCACACCTGGGTCCCGTGTTCTCTGACACAAACAGTGGATCATTATCATTCAATCACTAAACAAATACAATAAACTGGCTGATTTGAACAGAAGATGGAAGATGGAGCAGCAAATAAGGTCAAAATGTCCAGCATTCCAACCCCAGCACTGCAAAGCTGCCACCGCAGAGCAGCATGGATTGTACATTGTAAGATTGTATCAGTACTAGGTTGCAATTGTCTGCCAAATGTTGTAAAGGTAAATGACAGACAAACAGGGATGCTGCACTGTTTTACTGAAACACACATCTTCAAATCCGATGATAAAAATCAAGTGAAATAAAGTGAACATGCACCTTATAGCCTCCATCTGTGATTTAACTGTTATTGTTAAACATAATTTGACTGTAATCATGTTCAACCAATCTGATTCCACACAAAACTGATATGAGCAGCTAAAGTTAATTTAAACAGGGTTTCATGAAAATCTTTGTTTGCCAGCTAATAACGAATGCTATTTATTTTCTAGAAGACTCATTCATTTTAATTTCTACAAACGCTCTGTTTTAAGAGTGTGTAAATGTAACACGGTTGCGTGTAAGCATAGTTATGAGATTAGTAAAAAAAAATACAAACTGGTCAACAGATTTTCAATAAGATGCATCATTTTTTACATTTATTACGTCAGTATTACAACATACATGCTTATTTCAGGAAACCTTTCTAGCGGTTTTTGCATCATAACATTCTCACTATGACATGAATGATATTAATGGATAATAAAGTCGAATTTATGTCCTTTTAGGTAAATATATGGTAAGTCATGTGGAGGAGGGCATGCTGGTAAGAATCTGTTCTTGTTTTGATGGTGAAGGGAATTCCCTTAGTAATTTTCACTGTTTAAACAAAGAAAGTCATCAGCAAAGCATAAGTGTGCCTATTATTATTCCCAGCACCATGGAAATTATTTAAATTTCAACAGAAGAAACCAAGAGGCCGTGATCTTGAAATCGAAGCTGATGCAAGCATATCTTGTGAGTCGAGACGCAGCGTTGTTTCCATTCCAAATGTTTTTTCCACGACAAACAATGAATGTAAAACTGTACAGTTTAGTTTGTAGTTTAGTGCAAGGGAGTCTGGAAAAAATGTGTATGGAAACATTTACAACTGTCTCTAGTATGTGTTGGGAAATAAACTTGGGATCTCTGGACCTCTGGGGCAACACCATGTCACTTCAATGATCTTTAACTTTAAATGTACTGTAATTAAACCACTAAACCTTTCAATTCAAATGTTAAAAGGCCTTTCGAGCAAAGGTCTTCCATTAAACACAATATATATATATATACACAAGGAAAATATATGGCAAAGCTGTCGCTTTAATCTGTGTTTTAGATGGTGTGGGGTTTTAAAAAACACATCATCACCTGATCATAAACTTATGTGACAATACAGACTTCCAAGGAACAACAATGAAAATGGTTTTACGGTAAAATTTGAAAGCTTAGGTTGTATTTGATAATTACACTTAAGAACTTTCTATCAATTTCTTAGTATGTGTTTTATGAAACCTCAAGTTTTTACTTTGTGATTTAAGTTCCTGGATCTCTGGACATGTTTTCCACCGACTTCACTTGCTTTGTCACGTACAGCTCAAGAAAAATGACTTTAACTTTAAATATACTGTTATTAAAACAGTAGGGAGGCTTTAAATGACATTATTCAGAGGAGGTAAAAGCTTACTGGAAGCAAACAAGTGTGAAGTGTCAATACATTGATTTATTATATTAATTAATTCAAATAATCATGATACTCCTTCTGTACTTCATCTCTCCATTTAGTGCGTTGGGCTTGTTGTTATGTTTGTCATTGAATTATGTATAAAAGTGTTGGTTTCCTTGAAAAAATCAATACTTAATTTGCTTAGGTTGTTTTAATATTTTAAATGAAAGATATTTTAAGCTTATTCCTGATTCTAATTTGATGCATCATTAGGTTATTTTTGTGGTGCTAGAATAGCCAGGGCTGAGACCTGTATGTTAGGGTTTAGGGTTAGGGTTAGGGTGATGATCCTGATATCTTATTCTATAAAAGTTATACTCCAAGTTATACTCTTTGCATTAATCCAGGTGAGTTTGAAGAATTTGCTATGTTTAACATGCATTGGCTAGTTTATATTTATGCACTTTAACATACACCTGATAGATTTATTTAATTACTTTTAATATTTATGTACCTAGACTGAAGGCTTACCACAGTTTGTCCCCGAATAATACAATGCAATAATTGAAGATTTGTTTTTAACTGTCTGAAATATATTTAATGAAATATATTAGGCTACAGTTAAATGCCTAATATACAGTACTTTGTATATTAGGAACAAAACAGTAAATCAAAAATGCCTTTTAACATAATTAAATATAAATGGTTCAAAGAACAGAATCATAAAATTAAATATGTGGCTGAACCAAACTTTGTCTTTGTAACTCTGCACCCTTACTGTCAGTGTCAGGCACCTGGTTAAAAAGAAAACAATTTTATACTGGTAGGTAGGGTTTTATAAACATCAATATGAAATTACAGTTCATTGCCATACCTGCTTAATACAATCCACAATCATGGAGAAAGGAACCAACCCTAGGGTGCCAATCTACCACTTACACACTCTCACACAGACGTAGGGACATTTTAGAGCAATAAACTGGCCTAAAGAAACAAGAGAGCCTGGAGAAAATGGACGCAAACCTTAAATGCAAACATGCAAAATGGGAAACCAAAATATACATTTCTTTTTCCTGGTAAATGCTAATAAATCTTCAGTAACACAATAAATGGTGATATTTAAGTTATTAGCGATTATTTTCGAGCAGTTCTTTTAAACACTCCACTCCACTACTTCATTTGAAATAGCTTCTGCAAAAGTTATTTGTAAATTATACCTTAAATGTACCATTTTAAATAAAGTTTTATGGCAGGCGAACCTGTGTGAATGCTTGGGCATACGTGATACTTCCATTATTGCACTATTATTGTTCTCCGAAATGAGGTGCCTGACTAGAATAATGAAAAAAAAAAAAGAATAAAAAACAAGCCTGTTTTGAAAATGTAGCGAGCAAAATGTACAGATTTTAATTTCAAAGTGTAGTAAGTAAAAGTAAAAGTAAAAATAATGAAGTTATAGAAATAATCACGTCTAAATAATCTTAATAAGGATTGGGATATGGGATCCCCGGAGCTGTGAGTTAGCCTCCCTAACCAATTACACTATCATACCACCAATCTTGTTTGTTATATTTGTTTAAACACTCTCTATCTTGAACACATGAGCTTTATTTTGATGTTATGCTTTTTACAGTATACATTATTTTATATATCTGAATGATATAGATTGCAGTTTTAATATTAAAATCTAAGTAATAATCATATTTAAATAAACAAATAAGTGGTTGAATTTTGCTTCAGTCTAGCAGTATTTTAATATGTATTACTAATGATAAGCACTGACCTGAATAATTGCTGTTAAAATAAAAATGAGTGGAGTGTGCCAATAGCTCCACTTGTTTGTTTTAGTTACTGTTTTCACCTGCTGGCATCTGCTGGGAAAACTTTCTGGTGAGACTTAACCCACTTCCTGAATGTTTAACGACTGGCGAGGTGAGGTTAATGACAGTGAAGATCACAGATATGGAACAAATAAATGTACCTGCCCTAACTGTTTGAGCAAAGAGTGAAGTATTCTGGGTGGGCTTTGCTGTTTAGACACTCCCAGACTGGCGAGTTCCCGCCATCAAAATCCAGTTCCTCTTGTCAAACAGTCATCCACCCACAATTGAATCCACCTTGCAGTGTAATTAACAAAAGCTTGGGATTCTCTCTTTATGCTTCCCATTCAAAATGCCTAAGGGAAAAAAAAACGCTGGACATGAACACAGATGATAAAGATCAAGAGGCTGAGGAATCTTAGTGGGAATTGCCCTCTAGCAACCATAATGTTTTCACACTGACTGTTATTTGCATACCTAAAAGGTGATCTCCTAATCAGCAAGCTTGCTGCTTCAGATCCTCAAATAGCTACTACCTAGCTTGTCATGACAAGTGAAAGCATAGCATCCTGCCCCAGAAATGGCTTCTAGAGACTGGATGACTCAGGCATGCAAAAACACATTAAAAACACAAATTACAAATGTTAAAGATCATTACAATGAAAATAAAAACCCCAATAACTCAATTATCAATAATAATACAGTTTCAAAACAGGCCATATGACATCTGTGGTGGTTTTGCTATCCAATATCCATTTTAGTGCATTTAGTTTTTCAGCAGATGCCCACACCCAAAGACTTACAACAGCTCTTACAATCCATGAAATTGTGGGTTATTGATACCAAGGACTTAAAATTAAGTGCAGATATGGACAGTATCTTTAATCCTAGGTCACCACAGTCGTTCCAGTTAGTGCAACTCTAGCAAAAGTCAAAGTCATATTCATTTCTATAGCGTTTTTTACAATGGATTAGCATTGTCTCAAAGCAGCTTTACAATATTATATTATTGTTAAAGGCCAATCCCAAATTGAGCAAGCCTAGGGTGACAGCGGCAAGGAAAACCTCCCTGAATATATAAGGAAGAAACCTTCCTTAGAGACCAAGACTCAAAAAGGGCCCCGAGCTCCATGGGTGGATGAAGCATGTGTAAATTTTACACTCAATCAGTCAAACCACAATATTCACCTCATTTTCGAAAATTCACCGGTAGTGAATGTTCAGTTTATTCCTATTCACTTACAGTATTTCAATATTCCAATCGGTTTACCTACTTTTTCAGCATCTAATTGTTTTGCAGGGGAACTTCTGATTGGCCCTCCTGGTCGTTACCTAAACACTGAGTGGGACCTCACTTCTTTATGTTCACCAATCTCACGTAACTGTGAGTGTGTGTAGGGGCAAGATGGTTTTCCTAATGTGATCTACAGTTTATTGCCACTATATTGGGTAAATCTTGCTACTACCAGGTTAGACCATCAGACTGGTTACTGTTCCCTTTCTATCAGCTCAAACCAGTCTGGCCATTCTCCCCTGACATCTGGTTTAAAGTTATTATCTACCACCACTGGATATTCTCTCTTTTAAGACCATTCTGTAAATCCTAGAGATGGCTGGACAAGTCCCAGTAGCTCAGCAGTTACTGAAATACTCAGACCAGCCCGTCAGGTACCAACAGCCATGCCACTTTCAAAGTCACTTAAATCAACTTTCTTCGCTTTTCTGAATGTTACTTTGAGCATCAGCAGGCCATCTTGACCACGTCTACATGCCTAAATGCAAGCTGCTGCCATCTAATCGGCTAATTACATTTTTTGCTAACAGGTGTACATAATAAAGTAGTCTGTGAGTGTACATTTCTAGTTGATTGTTTAGAATCAATTTTTTAACCGCAGTTCATTATAGTAGGCTAGGGGGCTATAAAATAATTTGGATGCAACATTCCTCATATTCATTGACAGCTGTCAGTTTGCCATACAAATTACAAGAACCTTTTGTCAGTCCCTCTGACAAATTATACACAACACTACCTTTGTCAATTATGCCATTCACATGTTCTGGGTACGCCTCAGAGGCTAAACAATAAAAAATCCAGGTGCACAACCCATGTTGAAAAAAAAAAACAGATATTGCCATCAGTGGATGTGACAGTTTTGTACTCTAAATAATTAAACCTTTTCTAAAATAAGCAGTGTTGCAAATGTAGACATACATAAAACAAAGTTGTTGTCAACTGTACAATTCAAATCTTTCTGCTTCTAGCCAGAAAAAAAATCCATGCATGACTGCTTGATATGCTATACTGCCTATACAATTCATATGCAGAACTGTGCAAAAGTCTTAGGCCACCATTAGATTAGGCTGTTTTAGCAAGAATGAATTAGCAATGAATTCTCTATTCCACTGATCTTCCTCCCAATTGCTGTGTGTTTGTATATCTTAGCCTCTTCACCATTCCCCTTCTGAAAAATGGTTTGGGTGCCATTCCTGAAAAAGCTTCTTCAGACTGAAAGGTAACTGCCAGGTGCTGCTAATGCTTAAATCTAAGGGGAGGACAGAACATGTTTTTCTTCCATTTGTAATACTGGAATATTCTATTTTCTGATTGTATTCTCAAAAAGAACTGAGAAATAATTAAATATAGCAATTCTATCTTTAGTAAAACAATGATATATTTAATCTAATGATGGCCTGACAGTATTGTACAGTACTGTACTTCAAAATATTCATCCTTTTCAAAGCATAATTCTGTGTCATAAATCACTGTTATTGACAGACTGTGCTATATCACTTAAAACTGTATTTGAATACAATTTATACAATACAATTCTATTTTAAAATTACAATACAATTTATAAGTTTGTGTTTGTGTATTTGTTTTTATTTTTAATGTTGCATTATCAACGACGTCTATTGATTGATTACTACTAATCACTACCAAAGGTACATCGATACAATCAGACACATTCGTCCAATTTGGAACAACCAGTTTACCTAATGCAGGTCTTTTAAATGTGTACCAGAGTATATGGAGTAGTCCACCATGCTGCCCAAAACAAATAATATATTTACCAAAGAAAATGTATTTTTACAATAAATAAACAACATCTAGAATAATTTCAGTAAGAGGATAGTAAGTTGAGATTGACCTTCACAGATGTAATTACAAAATCATCAAACATAAAAACAAAAAAAAAAAAACCTGAAGAAAACTCTACCCATGGTGTTCAGAAGATCCAGAATATATAACTTCCTGTGACTTGTGTTGAGTTCCAGGAATATAACTGAGTGACTGAGTGAAAACCTGGGAACATGTCTAGAATGTATATTGTAAAGTAAAGTGTTATTAATATCTTATTCAAAAATAATTAAGGCATGGATGGGTTTTGGAGTGTCAAAACAATGAACAAAGGGGCTTTCTTAAGGATTTTAATTATTGTAATTAATTGTAAAGCGTAACATTAGAGACCAGGGACTAACGAATGCTATTTTCCAGTATTCAAGGTAGTTTTTTTTTTTAATTAATGTTCTAAATAATATATATATATATTAAATTAGCAAATATATCACTGTGCAGGACACCTTGCCAAATAATATTTGTAAAATAATTCGTTTCTTACAGCTAATTATAAATATGATTTATACGTGTAATGTCCTGGAGACAGAAATGGAATGTAGTGGTATGGCTCAGATAACAACTAATAGGTAATGTGAACCACCCAAATGTAGCTCTTGTGTCTGAAACAGTGGTTATAATTTAACGTTAACTAAAGTTCTAATTTAGTTGGTTTATTTAGTAAGCCTACTTAAAGTAGCATATTGTAGCCTATAAGACCTGTATGACTCAAATGTATTTACCCCAGATACTTTTAACACGTATGTGTTTATCTGGTGAAGATTATTATTGACATAGACCTGCAGCCTGTGCCGCTCAGGCACTTACAATCTGGGGAAACTGTTGCATTTAAGCAGCTTTTTGGCCATCATGGCTTCAGTTTCCACCCGCTCCTGCTGGTGAGGGTCGCTGTACAGTCATTTATTGTCTCTCACATATTCATTATTTCCTAAATGAGTCAATCGTATGGGTCAGGAGTCTTTATCTGCCCCGCTTGTATTTTAGGTCAGGAAGCAGTTTTTTAGAGTGAAAATTTGCAGGAATGCGAACACTTTTTCCCAGACCGAAGGAAAACTCCCCATTTTCGTCATTATCGACTGCTCCCCAAACAATACGGTGCATTTTCTCCAAATGACCTACGAGCCCGTCTGCTACACCTTTCCTCCTGCAAGTGATTTATTTGAGATCTTCTGATCGGTGTGGCGCTTGTTCAAGCCCACTCCCCGTCAGAATGACTCCCCACTTCACCTCCTTTCCAGGCTTAGTCAAACCCACTGACGTTTCCTGTGCCGTGACTCATGAAGCATGCTTCCAGACCTCCACATGCTCACAGTAGAGCTTCAGCCAGCCCAAACAACCCAGGAAACGTTTGGGTCCCACAAATAAACACAGTGACGAAAAAGTCTAGCCTAACTTTATGGAGGAACAGCGTTTTTATTTGAACTTTTTTGCATAATACACACACATATCACAGGCACTGTTAGGATTTATGGATTTATGAAGACCAGTCCTCAGGTAAATGGTCGGACATAATTAAGATGTGTCTTCACACATTATGTCATTCTTTTATGTACTTTTTTGCTTTTAAGCCTTTAATCTTATTAAAATTGTATGCTTATGTAAATGACTTTGTGACCATTGTTCTAAAACTACTATACAAACAGAGCTTATTGTTAGATTGTTAGATTGTTTGATAGTCAAATGGCTGTTTATGTCTGTTGCAGTGACAAGCCACGATCATTACTAATAAAAGAACCGTTTGCCATCGCTAAAACGTTCACAGTGTTTCTCAGTTTACTGCTCATGTGACGATCAGTCATGCTTGGTTGTACACTCACAGCTTTCACCCCACAGCATATGATTTTAAATATGTGCCTCTGCTATTATGGAAAGCTGTTAACTGAGGATGACCTGTCCCGTGGACAAGTGCACGAGTGTGCGTTGGTGTGTGTGGGTGTGCGGTGCTGTGGGGAGGGCTGGCAGTCACAGAAAGGAAGAGTGGGGTGGAGGAGGACGTGGGTGGTTGGGTGGGTGGGTTGGATGGTGTGAGCAAGCAGGCGATGGCTGCAGGAAGCCCTCGCAAGAATGAATGTTTGAGTAGGCATGTGCGGTTTCTTTCTGGGGTGGAGGTGGGCGGAGGTGGGTGGAGGGAGCAAAAGAAGATTCTACTGTTTCGTGGATAGGGAACCACTTAACTCTGGTTGCCCATCGTCTAGGCAGTTGTTGAATCATAACTGGGAGTGGTGGAGGTAGTCATTTGTCCTTTTTATGCTCACTAAATTGTTCATACTTCAGTCCTAACCAGAGGTGTCAGAAGTACTCAGGTTCTTTACTTAAGTAAAAGTACTACTAATTTGATAAACGAATGCTCAAGTAGATGTTAGATTATAGATTATAGTTTACTCAAGCAGAAGTATAAAAGTACATGCTACTAAATGTACTAAAAGTAGAAAAGGAAAAGTATTTCTTTAAATAGCCTTGCTAACTCCGTTTTAAAGCAGTGTGCCTTTTTTTAGAGGGGAAAAAAAGTACAGATCCAACACACCAAGAACACATAACGGTTTTGTACTACAACTTCATGAATCATCCGCAAACATCCTTCAAATGACATCACCATTTGTAGCTAACCACAGCAAGAACAGAAGAATCATATTCAGACCAAAATATGCTCAATTCTTTGGATTTGTACTGGATGTTTTCTTTTATACAAGTGCTGCATAGTTGCTCGTATTTCGACTTACCAACATTCAGTAATGCAGCATATCATTCAATTTAACGCAACCAAATTCTCAGTTGCAATGGATAAATTATAAGCCTAGGATTCCAATTTGCACTTCATTAGGTGCCTGATGGAAATGTCAAACTGAATAAAAAAAATAAATACATAAAATAGATAAAGAAATAGATCCGTATAAAGGCTAAAATAGCACGCCTGTTCTAAATACACAGTGGTAGCTCGATTCTCGACCACCTCGGAACTTGCTGAACTCGGTTCTCGATGTAGTCTTTTTAGAAATATGTGTCTTGGTTCTAGTCTAGTTTGCTCGTTACTCAGCGCCATTGTTTATACTTATAATGGGTCAGGCAACTCGACTCATTACAGCCAAAACTTGATTTACAATTCACGATTCACACACAGTGCTTCAGATTCACAGCAGCCAAGTGAATCGCTCTGTGTAGGTCTGCATTGTGTTTATCATGCTTTTCTGTGTGTACATATACAGTACTGTATCCTTTGTTCAGATACGTTTCTTTGGGTCCTAAATGGTTAGTAAAGACAGAAAACCGAAAGGAAAATAGGAACTCAGGTTCTACACTTGTCTTGGGTTTTCAGGCTGAGCAGTTAGCATTAGCAACTAGCCAACCTGAATTCACCAGTACAGCAGGTGTGTGTACAGTGTGGATTTTCTTGGGGTCTGGATCTGATTGATTGAACTGACAGTATTCCTTATGGGGAACATTTGCTCCGTACTCATTCTTTTTCAGTACTCAACAAGCTTTGGAAAAATTTCACGATGAGAATCGAGGTACCACTTAATAGTGTCAAAAAAGATCAAGATTTTTTGTTGTGAAATGCAGTAAGTGAAAGTCAGAAGTATTACAATGCATCAATAATCAAGTGAAGTACAGTTACCTAAAATTAATACTAACAAAGTATTTTAATACTATAACAAATGACGTGAACGTCATTACATAACGCCTCTGGTCTTAATTAATGTTATGCACTCTATTAAAAGTATTATAATCCGTCTCTCAGCCATCAAAATACATTTAATTATGGATTTGAACATACAAAAACATTTAAACCTTAATGCAATCTCACAGGTGGCATGGTATAACAGATTCCACTTATTACAAATTTATACAAATTTATGCTTAACACTTGTGATCTGTGTATGCTGGACCAAATAATATGGAAATTCATTTTTTGCTTAGACCGACCTTGTACAAAAACATTTTCAGACCTAATGCAGTAATAAAACACCACAGATATGATGATACAATAGGTCAATGCTGTAACAGTTTCGAGTTGGAATTATATTTTTTACGCATTAATAAGGCTTAATGAGAAAAAATCTTCTTCATACCACATTGATTAAAAATATTAAACTGGGAAGATTTAAAAGGTGTCTGAAGTGGCACTGTGGCACAGCAGGTACAGTCAAAGTTCCAGTGGCCTAGGTTTGATCCTCACCTCCTGGGCAACACTTTTAATTGCCCATAGGTGTGATTTTATGACATCCTGGGATGGAACTGTGAGCGGTCTGGGGTTTATGCTGGCTTTGCTCTCAGAATAGGCTCCAGATACACCTGACCAAGATAAAGCAGTTACTAGAGAAGAATAAATTACTTCTTTAGAAATCGTGGGTTTTCCATGAGGTGTTATGATGATTTTGTTATTGTTTTTGTTGTAAGTTATATATTTTTTCTAGACAGTCCATTGTTTTTATTTGTCTTAGTTGCTTGGTTGTTTTTTGGCTTAAAAAAGTTTAGTTAGTAAAAAAAAAGGTTAGTTAGTAAATCTTACCTGTGCCAAGCTGCCACAGTTGGGTCCTTGGCCATTGTCCTTAACCCACAATTTATTGGATTGCAAGACTGCATCAGTAGTAAGTCGCTCTGGTTAAGGGCATCCACTTAATGGCACAATAAATGGGTGTACATAAAGTAATTCCCGCTTTAATATTGTTCAATCCCATTGTTAAATCATGGCCGGGGCTCACGCTAAATCGATGTATTTTGGATTAAATGAATGGAGCAGTGAGCAGTGATAATGAACATAACATAATGAAATACAGGTTCAGCCACAGATATTTAATTCTGTTGTTGTGAAGTGTACAGCACAGTCCCTCCACTTACTCCACCCTAGTTATGGCGCAGATAAGAGAGGTCCAGCAGTGTGTCATCTGCTCAGTGGGAGTGCTGGTGGTGAGGAAATGACAGAGGAGACCCAGAGCAATGCTGACGGAGGCCACCCCACATTATACATCTACTGTACCAGCGCTGTGCCGTGGCCTTTTACCAGAGCGTCTACTAAAAAAAAAACCCTCACGAAGCAGCCATGAGGATGAAAGTCAGTGGAACTTTGGGTACACAGCCAATGCAACACCCACGTGCAGCCTGGAAAGCACAACTGATTACACAGAGAAAAAAGAGAAACATAATGCTTAGGGAGTAAATGGAAAAGTAAAACAGCAGCAGACAGCGGAGTACCTATGGGTTTATATTTACATATAAATGCTATTTGGTGTCGACAGAACTCCAGTTGATTTTTGTTACTCGGCAGGAATGAGTGACATAAGGAAATACATGGAGAGAAATGCGCCTTAAAAATGGCCAATGCAGACAAACATCACTGCGTTTGAACTGCATATCTGTAGTGTTTTATTAATGTATTAGGTTTGAAAATGTATTTTTACAGTAATAATAATAGTAATACATTTTATTTGTCTGTGCTTTCTTTTTCAATAAAAAGAATAAAACAAATACATAAACAGTAATAAGAACATCTAAATGCAAAGTTTATCATAAAGTGAAATGAAAAGAATTACTACAACTATAACAGATAATAATAATAATAATAATAATAATAATAATAATAATAATAATAATAATAATAATAATAAGTGAAAGGTGTCTAAGATGTCAGTTGGGGTTTAGGTGTTGTAGGCCAGATTAAAAATGTGGGTTTTGAGTATGTTTTTGGAGGGGGGGGGGTGAGTATGAGTTCCTGATGGATGAGGGAAAGGAGTTCCAGAGGATTGGGGTGTAATGTGTTCCTTTGAGTAACTTACACTTTACTTTGACGTTGAAAGTTGAAGTCTCTTTTGTCAAATTTTCTTTTTTAGACATTGTGGCTGGGTCTAATTACCAAACACACACACACACACACACACACACACAAACACACACACACACAGAGATTCAAATATTAATGTAAAATGACAATAACATCTGTCTAGTTGACGTTGACGTTAAAAACTTACAGTGTCAGGTGAACAAAAACAAACTAACTTGCAAAACACTGGTTTGTCCAGTCCACACGCAAACATGGAATGACAGCGGGAAGGCCAGCCACACGTTAGCGAGATACGGCAGAGCCAATTGATGAGCTTGTCGGCAGTCTAGAGAGAAACGCTTCAGCACAAGCAGCTTTTTTCCGCTTGGATCAAGTGCTTGACCCGTCTCCACTTAATATAGCGTAATAATGTTTTTGGACAGTAAAAACTGCAGGGGACCAAAAATGCCCCCCCCCCATGAATCTCCCTTAATGAATCTATCGTAATGAAATCTCCTAATTTTTGTGAAAACTGTTCTGGTTCTCTGGGGATCCTAACAAAGTATGTTGAGATACACGTGGACTACAGCCTATAATTGTAGAAAGTGCCGTGACCACTACATCTTATATAATGAATAAGAGAATAAGCAATACAATTTTGAATGCCCTTTGCACAGTAACGTATATAGGTTGTGTTACAAAACCCAGGCACTTCACCATCTGTGGTCCACACCAGAAGAATGCAAGAGAGCCTACCATCCTTGCTGAGCAGGCTTTATCTTTCCTCTGAAGCTATTATGGCTAGGATGTTGCTTACGGAAAAGTCAAAGACTTCTGGGACACTGGATTTCAGTCATTCAGTGCTTTCCTGATCCACTTTAGTTTATGAATTACTTTCGTTTATTGGGTTTACACTTTCGTTCATGTGACGCTTCCTTCCTTTTTTTTTTTCGTTGAACGTGCCCTTTAAGCAGGAATGGCCAGAGCTTTACATGCCGACTCGACACAGAACACTTACCACCCACACAACAACCTTTAAAAACACTTGCTGTGACCTTGTCAATTTTGCGCTGGGGATGCAAGATTAAAAACCTGTGTGAAAAAGCTTTGCCTTTATCTACTAACCTTGAGAACAAAACCACAGGCTAACAGTCTACATTTCTCTCTTTATTTCTCAGATGGTGAAGGCCAGCAGTTCTGGTGAAATGTTGTCATTGCTTCTGTGGAGCTGATTCTTTGTTGAACATAATAGTAAAGCCGGAGGGGCCGTGTGCAAGGAGGGAGCCTCCCTGCCCTACTGCGATCCCTTCTGTGAAAACAGTCGCCCCGTCACTCACTGTACAAGTACCTTGTTATCATCCACAAGCAGCAGAGGACTTCTCACCACAGCTCCATGCTACAGTTCAGATTAACGTTGTAACAGCAGTAATCGTTTCCAAGTGAGAAACATGCATGATAAAGAACCAACCATTTTGCTAATTGATACATATTGAGGGGGTCATCCTGAGGAGCCCCTTCAAAAGTGTCTGGATTTGTCTACTTTGAAATGGATGTCATTTCATTTTGAGAGCCTTTAAAAGGAATGGTACCTGTTGTCATTTACATATTCACTTGTCTTTTGAGTGTTGACCATCATGAACTGAACATTTATTTTGATGCTAAACATCTTCTGCTTAATCCACACAGGTCGCGACCAGTCGGTGGCCACTCGACAATTCTGGATGCGAGGGCAGACACAACACTAGTCCATCGTAGGGCACACAAACACACTGTCATGCACACAATCACACACTAAGGGCCAGTTTTGAGATACCAATTCACCTAACCCGCATGTCTTTGGGAGGAAACCGGAGTACCCGGATGTAAAACCGGGGAGGGCATGCAGACTCTACACAGAAAGGACCCAGGCCGCTCCACCCTGAGATTGAACCCGGGATCTTCTTGCTGTGAGGCAGCGGTGTTACTCACCGAGCCACCATGCTGCCCCTGTGATGCTAACCTTTTTAGTTAAAATAATCCTAAATTGTATGAATAGGAACAACGGTATAATATTCTATTTCCTTTACTATGACGTTATTATTGCACTATGAAATTATTCTTTGGAAAACTTTGGAAAGCTGCTCGACTTCTTTGTCGCTGTTTACGCTTGTTCTCTCGTGCATCTTGTCTCCGGTTTGTATATGGACTTTAATCCGTTTATACATTGTCAAATGTCTCAACGCCAGATCCCGTTCCTGATCGAAATCTGATCAGTGTATCACACATAATATGTAAATCAGCTCATAACATCAAATCGTCCATTCCTGTGTTGTTTAGTTTTTATTTGAAATAGTGATGCTACATAAAATTTGATATTACAGAATCTCTTCCAATTTCCTTAAATTAATAGGAAGACTTCATTTTAGGGAGTTAATGTTTACAAGGCAATTAAACATGATTAATAGAGCAGTAACATTCACTGTAGCAATCACAAGCCTATAAATCAATTTGGCCATAAGAGAGCAAAGTGATGGGAGCCAGTCGCATTACAGGTACGTTTGGACAGCGATTTCATCCAAATTGTTGTTGAGGTCATAGATGACGTTTGCTGTCATAAAGTATTGGCTGGGTCTAGGCAGTCAGTTGCATCTTGTCAGGTTGGATGCATTTACACATCTCAAGCCACCTCCTACCGTGGAAAAAGCAATTGGTTTGAAATGGGATATGAGTGCATCGTGGTGTGCATTTAAACAATGAATTTTGATCTGGCTTAGCTTTTTTGGCTATAGTCCCGAGACTCTAAATGCATAAGCATTGTATAAATGGGGTCTGTCTCCAAAAGTGGTCCTAAATCCACAGAGCACTAGATATAATGCAGGCTTGGACCTTTATAGAGTAGGATTCATAGTGCAGGAAGGGAATGACCAGAAACACACATCCCATGTTTTTTGCAGCAACTACTTAAAGACCAAAGAAGACAAAGAAAGCAACGCATTCAGTGAAATCTTTGTGATAATCATGCCAGATAACATAAATCATTTGATTTTGCTTGTTCATACCATTTGACCAGTTTGCAGTGTTTAATGGGATGGACGCTAAACGGCTCATACGTGTATAGCACCTTTAGCAGTAGAAATTGTTGCAGAGCAGCTTTCTAAAAGCAACTGAAGCAGGCAGAGGAAACAGCAGAAAGAAAATTCTCCCGAGATGCATCAGGAAAGAACCAAGCTCAAATGCAGAATCCATTCTTCTCAAAATATAAGGATGGGTCGATACAATTTGTGACATGGACATTTTTTAAAATATGAAATCAATCAATCAATCAATCAATCAAGCTTGTCTTTCCATGATTATTAGGACCTTCCACTGACAAAATGATTACCCTAGCTAATTAATGCTACACCTACACTAAACCTGAACTGTAACCAACAGGAAATATTTTTGACTCTTTTGGTTTTCTGAAGACAAAAAAAACAAACAAAAAAAACCCAATGATTTCCACTGTGGGGACCAGCATGATGTCCAGCTTTCTTACACTGTGGGGACCAATGTTGGCAGTATAAATATTATATATATATATATATATGCAATCACACACGGACACACACACACACATTCTTGCACACACACAGCGGGGGTGTTAAATTCAGTGAGTGCCAAATTCAAATGCACTTAGTGAAATAGCTCTCAGAGAGGAGTTCCTGTAAGAGGCTGAATATGCCGGAGGAAAACTGACCTGTGTCCATCATGATTATGGCCTCCCAGTTTGTTACGCAATGGTGCCACAAGAGTAGTCCGACAACTCCTACAGCTGTTTCATGCTGGAGTCACGACTCATCTGTGTAGGCTCCACTTTAGCTTTTGTTTGCTACCCGCACTGATTTTTCCCTCCTCTGTATGACTGCCTAATGTAAGCCTCCTCCTCCTGCACAAGCTGGGTGGTGAGCCCCTCGTTTTCAATGCCAGGCTTTTTCAAATGGAGATGGAGTTGGTGGGCCACCCCTTAGCGAAGCACAGGCTGCTCGTTTGGGGTATGAGGGCTTTTTGAGCGTTCCCCATCCCCTGTTGTGCTGCTCGATTATATAACACCTTGCTTCAGATGGCTGTAGTGTACAAGGAGCTCACAAAGGCTGATGTCCATAAAAGGAACAAACATTATACGGAGCCCACAAATGGTGGAGGAAAAGAACATGGGTCTGTTGAATCAAAACGGACCAAAACCTCAGTCATCCTTTTTGTTCCCAGCTAGCGATGGAGCAAACAATACATATTAGATTTTTGCAAGTTGCTGCATGTGTGTGTGTCTGGCTCTCGAAATGAGCAGCCAGTGGTAGGGACAAATTAAAAGAAGAAGCCTTGAGAGGAACCAGGCTCCAATGGCAAATCCATCCTCCTGAGGATGAGACTGCACAACAGGCTTAAATTGTCTTTAGGCTCAAATATTATGTGTAGTTCAACTTTTCTGACTCACAGACTGTTCTCATAAATTGTCCATTATGCACTGGCCTTGCTTGCTTTTTAAAATGTCTCAGTGGCAAAAAGTCATGGCCTTAAGTCTAACAGCTTCAACATGCAGCAGGATGGGACAAATATCTGTAATACAAATCACCTACACAGAGGACAAGGATATCTGAGAGCTGGGCTTAAAGTTTTTTAAGCAATAGAAAAGGAAAGCAATGAATATACAATGAATATGGGACTCATATTTCATGAGCATTAAAAGCATTGATGGACAGTAATTAAGGACATATTACATATTATTAAGCACTTTACTCAGGTAAATCCTTATTAATAAGGTAACATGAGCTTAATTCTTACATACGGCATGTAGGCTGCTCAAAGAAGTTGGGTCCCTTTAAAGGTCTAGGTCCTGCCAAGGATTCTTTGCCCTTGCCACGCTTGATCCAGCCATGCTCAATTAGGGCTTTAGGCCTAGAAACTGATTTGAGACAATGCTTTGATGTGAAAAAAGAGCTATATAAAAGCGTCTTTCATTTTCTATCCATTTCAAGTATTTCTACTTTTGAGCATTTCTATGAGACTTTTCACATGTGCTTAGCTTCCTGACATTGAGGAATTCTGAAACCAAGAAAGCCTGCTTTGGTAGAAGACAGGAAGAGTTGAAACAGAATGGGACTCAGCAGATTCAGAGCATGGTACTGAGGAGACTCTTCAACCAGACATGAAATGTACCAACTCTGGTTCATATTCCACCTCTGACAATTGAAGATATTGACACATTGTTTTCTTAAATGTCATCATTGAAAATTTTTTGATTATTTGATTAATCAGCACATACAATCTGACTTTACATTAAAAAAAACTGCTGACTGCACCTGTCTCAGCCCCCAGGGAAATTCCTGTAAAACTTGGACAAGCACTTAAAGGTTGGCATGTTTTCTACCTCAGCTAGTTAGCTACCATGAAAATTCAAAACAACTCTAACTTCAAAGTCATACAATGTAGTACTGCATTTTTAAAAGTAAAGTATATTCAAAGGCCAGTACTTACATATTTGAACTCAGTTATAAGAGCCCTCTACTTGGTCTAACACATTTTTTGATTGAACTAAATCAGTTTCTCTCTCTTATAATCATTTTGTATGTGGTCTTCAACTAGTCATAGAGTCTTTTAGGCTACTGTAATGTAAATATAAAGTGTATTTTCACAAGAAAGCTGCATGCCAGTGAAATGTAAATGCATCAGAGATAAACACGAATGGAACGCTAACATGTACATACCATCCGAAGCCTAAACTGTTCTAGATATCACTCCCTCAGGAAATCTACTACATCATGGTTTTTCAGTTCCAAGCAAACACACTGCACACACACACTGTAGAACCAAAATAGGGTGCAAAATAAAAATAAATACAAATAAATCTCTGGCTGCACACAACCAAGAGGTTGTGTGTCCACTTGATGATAAATTAATTTCCAGAACAGGCAATGCAATATCACAATTTAATATCACATTGAGTAGGAAGTCAGATGGCCGGTGCTTGGCATTTCTAGGTATACACTGCTCACAAAAAACAGGGGACATTTCAATATGGGACATTTCATTTTGGAGTATGCCTTCATTTTTGCGAGAAATATAGTTGAAGCTATCAAGGTAATTCTTGCACTATTAAACTTCTCCATTTCAATTCTCTGCTTATGTCCATGTCCTAAAAGTGATGTACACTGCTTACAATACTTAGGCAATATGTCATTTTGAAATATGCCCTAATAATTCCACTTTAATTTGACAAACTGTTTACAGCAGCACATTTTTCTAAGACTGCAAAGGAAATTAAATGTCAGAAATTAAATGGTCAAATATGTACAGTTGTGTCAACATTTTATTGACTACAAATGCATTAGAACACATTCATCTCGAAGATGAGTTCATTCAGAATCAGCTACTTATCACAAAATGATTGACTCGATTTTGTTAACTTTTCATACATTCCCACAGCGTCAACACCATAGATTTAGAAATTGTTTAAAGAAATCGTTTTCTAATAATGTCTATTGTAGTGAATTTGCCTGTAGAGTGTCCATTCATTTCAATGGGACTGCATGGAACCGGTATTGGTATTTGCATGGTGAGATTACTTGACCTTTTCCGTTGTTTGTTTCTTACACTATAAATAAAATGCACTTGTAGTATTTCCTTATTTCAGTTTAACATAATTTCAACATTTCTGTGTTCGAGTTTTATTGTTACATCTGCAGATGAAGAAAGGATTTTCTCCTGTTTAAAAAGGCTTACGTTTTACATCCATAACACAATGGATCAAGGCCGTCCAAGCAGCCTAGCTTTGCTGGCCATTTAGAGGACACTGGTCACGTCCTTGGAAAAGACGCCTGCTTGGTACGATAGGGTCACAAACCATTTCTTAAAAAGGAAAAGAGACAGGAATTAACGTATATATAAATGGACACGTTTTATTATGTAAGTCGACAATGAGCTTCCCCTCTTTAAAAGACCAGCAGCGGCAATTGCAGCTGCAACATTTGGAGTTCAAAGACAGATTTGTATGTCCTGTTTTTTTTTAAACATCTTGCTTCGAGTGTGGTGTCTGAGCTTCTGGTTTACTACAAGAGGTCCAGGGAGCTCAGGGAGACCTTTACTTAAGGGAGACCAATTCCAGATCAGGTGGCTCTCCACCCATTCAAGGAGAGTCAAGCAGAACCACAAACAAAGACATCCCAGGGAAGGATGTATACATCCCAGCCCTGCTCTGCGTTTCACACACAGGCTTTCCCACATAAATTACTCAGAGGCACGATTACCCTCTCACTTCCTCTGTTTACCCTGCCCTTGGTGATAAATGACCATTAAGGCACTTCCCTTTCTCTGCCCTGAAGACAGATGAGCAGATCGTAGGAGAGAGGAGACGCGACCATTTCACAGAATCATCTCTCAGGGTCTCAGAGCAAGACAGGCTGATGCCCAGTGCTTAGAGCTTCTCCTTCCATGCAATTGATGTTAAAGAAGCATTTGAAGAGCTTCCAGTTCTATTTCTCAGTCTTGTTCGCAGATAAATGAATCTAATTAGCGTCTACGTTTCATATATTTGATGCAGTTGCCAGTCAGAAAATCGAGTTGCCTGGATGGTGGATATTTGCATGGAATTTGGCAGAGAAAGAGAAAGGATGAGTGCGAGGAGGAGAGAGGCGTCATCTCGCTGCCTCTTCACCAGCTGCTCAGCAGTGCTTGGCTCTATCCGTTTCAGGAGCAAATAGAGTGGGCCGCTTTGGCACAGGCACCAGTGAGGGGGGTCATGGGTGTCCTCTTCAGGGATAGCCATGAGGGGGTGTTTGTGTGTGAGTGGGAAGTGATGTGGGCTAAACTATGATGAGTGCTCTGAACAAGGTGTGGACTGGCAATCAGGAAATCCAGTTAAGAAAGGTAGAGGAGTGAAAGAAAAATCTCTGTCTACACATTTGTGTGTTTTGTCTTAGCCCCATGCTGGATGAGCCTCATTTTCAGCCATGCTAATCACAGCACTCACTGCACAACACAGTTTAGCATTCAGCTGTTCATTTTAGAGCTGCTGGAGAAGCTTGAAAAATTGAATATATGCAATTGATCCCCATTGATCAGGCAGATAACCACCTGCACCTCGTATGTCACATGGTCTACAAAAGCCAGAAATCTACAGAGGGAGATTCTTGAAATTGGCCTCATTTGGAATTCAGACTGTAAACTATGTTAATATTGGGCTTTGCCCAACGGGTTTACTCAGGAAAAGATTGAGGAACGAACAGTTAGTCATAAATTAGCATCTCTCTGTCCAACACAACCCGAGGCCCCTTGCTTGCTTCATGTCATGTATTTGGCCAAGTCAGTACCAGTTCATTTGATTAGCTTTGAAAGAAACGAGTCCTGTAGTCAAGACCACTAGAGCTGAGTCTGAGTAATAACTATTAATTAATATTATAGTATAATACTATTCAAACTAAGGCAACATATGATATTCATAATTATGTTCACAACTGGATAAATATATGTAATAATTATGTAATACATATGTAATAATTCAATGCATTTCAATCTGCCCTCAAATAAAAACTATCCTAAACTATACAAACTTGTTAACAAAGTTACCAAGAAAAGCAGTGGCTTTTTCCCCTGTTAGCCAATGTTAGACTAGATCTCAGTTAGCCATGTAGAGAAATGGTTGATTTATTCGGATTGCTGATATTTATTAACGACAGAAAAAAGGTCATTAATGTTACATTAGACACAATGGGCCTAGCTGGTTTTTGCAAGACCACCATATCCTGAGACCAAGACAAGTCCAAGACAGCTTGTTTATGGTTGGGACCAGTAGTAAAATACTAGGAAGAACTCATTTCGACCCACAACGCTTGTCCTGCACTATATGACCATACCCTTAAAGCTTCTTAGCATCATGAACGAAGACCACTGCAATGTAAAAAGCCTCTGTACTGAAGAACGGATGCAGGTGTAAGCCTATCCTGGATAGAGCACCATTCCATTCGCAGGGCTGGCAGAGAATCGCTGTTTGCTCTCTCAGACATGGCAGAATATGCCAGTACAAAATATGACGCGCCCAGAAGGCACTGCCAGGACTCTAACCTAGAGAATTGCTGTTGCACCACCTGAACTCTCATCTACTATTGTGCTATTCAAAAAGAAAAATATGCAGGTAGTAAACAAGGTGTTTATCCAACTCAGAGACCAGCAACAGTCCAGCAAACTCATAACAGCTGCTCAGCTGTACTTAGTGAAGGACATGTTGGATGCCACTGTGTTTCAAGTAACTGTTTCTACCAAATATTCATCACATTCATCACATCACAAAACAGTTCTAGGAACTAATTTAGGAATATCTAACCCTGTCGAGCTCCCCTGAGTATTGCATTCATTCAATAACCTTTTGGGCTTGCATTCGCACCACAAGTAGGAACGCTGTGTGGCGCTGAACTTATATAACCTGCACAAATGTAGCTTAGACGGCTTGACCTTGTACCTCCTCTTACGCATACAGGCTCAGTAAAGCCTGTCGTAAAGATCTGTAGTTTATGCGTACAAGCATATTTAAAAATGGTGGTAGCTCTCAAATTGCAGCTGAGAGAATTGCCATAGTCTCAAACCTGGACCAATCAACACTTATTTCTAACACTCAGGGTTCCAATGCACTAAGAAAATGCACTACCCTAAAGAATGAGCTAAAAACAAGCAAGAAAGGGGCACAGCTCTTACAACCTATGAGAATGTTACTCTGGTGCAAAAATGCCTAATATCAGTGTCTTTCCAAACCTTCTTATTCCAATTTATGGGCCTATCCAGCATCTCACTGTGTAAGGCGAAAAATATGGACCAACCAACCCAGTGTTTCTAGTCCTTCACAGGGCACAAACAGTCACAGTGAGACAATTTAGAGATGCCAACTGACCTAACACGTTTTGCAGACACAGGGAAAACATGCAAACTCTGCATATATAGCGGCCGGGTTGAGTTTCCCTCTCGGACCACTGGGGCTGACAGACAACGCTCCACCAGCGTGTCAAACATGCTGCAATGGATATTCTATTACAGAGTTATCAGAAGAATGTGGGATCTGTCATGACAGGAGAGAAGGGTAAAGGCAAATCCACCGACTTGGTCACTCCGCATTCGTCCCAAATACAGATTTTTCACTGAAGTCACTCAAGTTCTATTTCTCAGGAACATCGAGCTGCTTTTGATATAGAGAGTTTCAAAAGAGGTTACATCCTGCTGTCTATAATTGTGTATATTTGTATTACTTTTATAAAGATTGTATATGAATGCTCTAATAAAACCTAATGAAAGGTTACAGTTGCTTGTTTATGCACCAAAAACTGCAGAAAGTTAGTTCGATATTCTTTGTAAGAACTGTGTTAAGTGTAGGGTCCATAAAATTGTTTCATGCAGTATAGAGGAACCAGTCATTGGGCCTCTGTTGCTTTATTGCACCATTGTAAAATGTTGTCACTTATTAATCCAAGTGTCTTTCTGGCTTCATTTAGCACTTTAGCACAAGGCTTGAAGCACTAGTGCTGCCTCATAGCTCCAGAGATCCCAGGTTCAGTCCGGTCTGTGAAATTTGCTTGTTCTACGCGTGTCCATGTGGGTTAACTCTGGGTACTTCAGTTTCCTCCCACATTACAAATACATGTTATAAATTATTTGGTTGATCTAAATTGGGCCATCTTAAAAGTGTCTGATTAGTGTCAACGTATCCATGCTGCTGTCAATGAATAGTCATTGACGTGGATGCAAAGTTAGATAAACAAATCAGACAAACAGAAAAGAGACATTGAAGACTTTAGATCTATGGTCACAATAAAGTGTGATAAAATAAAAATTATATATAAAAAAAAAAAAATTAAATACACCTCTGACTGTACCAGATAAACTCTTTAGTTCAAGGTAGGATGCAGCTATACAATAATTTATTAATCCCAATAATTCAAAAAGCAAATGCATTTCTGAAAACAAACCAGCAGAAGACAATAAGTCGACGTATTTCTGTTTACAAACAAAGACATTATCTGTGCCCATGACAGGATGATCAGTGCATTCAGATTGTCCGGTCAGAACTGCTTACTTTTTTCAGTCCATTTCATGCACCATTAAAACAGAAATTGTAGGCCAATGTAATTTTACAAGACTGTTTAAACAAATCAAATTGTTATTATTGAGCAGCAAACCTACATAATTGCAGCTCCTGTGGCTCGGAGGGATGAGCCAGCTGTTGGAAACAACAGGGCTCTGTGATAGGCTGGCAACTCATCCAGGGAGTCTCTTTTGCCTGCGCCAAGTGAGTTCTGGGACAGGCTCCCCAACCCCACCTAACCTTTCAATTGTGGCTTTGCGAATGTGATTTCATTCCAGTTGTAATCAGTGGGAAATGTTTGTGCTTTTTGGATAAAACAATAAAGGATCTGGTCTTTAATAATCCATTTGGAAAACCTTCAGCTTGTCTTGTTCCAACTTATTTCAAAAATGTACAAATATTTATATTTATATATAATAATATAAAAGGGTATGTTGTAGAGGCTGGTCATCATCATGTACTATGGGGGATGCCCTGTTAAAAATAGGGTTTTACTATTGGAATAAATATATGCATTTAACATTTGGCTATTTTATTTACTTCATTATAAAAGTAGTTCTTTTGGATATATGCTGGAATGCTGGAATGCTTAATATCTCAGTAGTGAACAGTATTACAGGGGCATGGTGGCTCAGTCTGTTGCACTGTCGCCTAACAGTGAAAAGGTCCTGTATTCATGATTCAGATGGAGCGGTCCGGGTCCACCCTATGTCTCTGTGGGTGCACTCTGGGAACTCTGGTTTCCTTCAGTAGTCCAAAGACATTTATTTTAGGTTAATTGGTGTTCCGAATGTACCCGTAGTACCCCTAGTGTGTGTCTGATTAGTGTGTGAGTGTCCTATTATAGGTTGGTGCCCTGTCTAGGGTTGTTTGCCTTGTGCCCTGTGCTGCCGACCGGCTAGGCACTGGCTCTCCCACAACGCTATCCTGAACTGAATGCATGAATAAAAAATTAATCAACCTTAAATACAAATAAATGTTTTAATTATTATTTATTTGCCCTCTTTGCATTTATGCATTAATAACCTATTTAAAAAATAGACGTACATAAAAATAATGGATAAATATTAAGTAATTAACATATATTGTGTAAATGTACTGTATATTTCAGACAACTGAGACCACTGGATAATGCATCATTTCACAAATCAGTTCAACTCATCTCAAACTAGTTCTTGAACATGACAATGAGTTCCCAATACCTTAAATGGCCTCCACAGTCACCCGACCTCAATCCAATACGCCATCTTTGGGATGTGGTGGAATGAGAGAGTCACATTGTGTATGTGCAGGCGACTAATTTGAAGCAACTCTGTTATGCTATCATGTCAATAAGGACCAAATCTCGGAGGAATGTTTCCAGCACCCTTGTTGAATCTATGCCATGACGAATTAAGGCAAAACAGGGATTTACCTAGTGCCAGACTGTAATAGATAACACTTTTATATAAACTGTGTGGGCTCTCCTTTAGCCACAAAGATCCTCACATACTTTCACCATGCTAGCTCTTCTCAAGCTAGAGCTATAGAACTATGAAGAATGAGCAGTATTAGATACATTTTCTGTAAAACTGTTGAAGAAGTTGATGAACAACAGGTGAATCCATTCTTTATAATGAACGGACTATGGTGACACACTGGATAAGATACTGGACCATTGACCAAAAGGTCCAGGATACAAGTTAAAGCATTGCCAAACTGCCACAGTTGGACAGTTAAGCATGGTCCGTAACCTGCAGTTTTACATTTTACATTTTACAGTTGCAGCACTAAACAGATGCCCCTTATTCAGAGCAACAGAAGTGCTTTATATTCTTCTTAATAGACATTACCTCATACTAGAACAAATAAACAATAACCCAAAAATAGAACTAAAATTCGGTTAGGACTTGATGTAGATAAAAACCACACTCAGATATTTTAATATAAATTAGATTGAATATGTAAGTGCACTTTTGCCTTCAGGTGAGTGAATAGATGAGTCTTTAGTTACCGTTTGGAGACAGCAAGACTCTCAACCACTCGGACATCCAGAGGCAGTTCATCCCACCACTTGGGTGCCAGTATAGAGAAGAGTTTTGATGCTTGTCTTACTTTCATCCTATGTGGTGGGTCCAGTTGAGCCAAGCTCATGTGTCGAAGGGTACAGGGTACAGAGCAGGGTTTGATTAGAGCCTTCTGGTGAGATGATGGGGCTCCATTTTTGGCTTTGCATGTGAGCATCAGCGTTTTGAATCCGATGTGCCGTTTCTCTACAGAGAACCAGTGGAGAGAACACAGCAGTGGGGTGACATGAGAAAACTGGATATGTTGCTGCATTGTGTATCAGGTGCAGGAGACTGAGTGTAAGTATGGGAAGGCCAGCTAGAAGAGCATTGCAGTTAAGCCGTTTTGATATGATTCTCTGGAAAGACAGGTTCAGTTAAACTGATACAGCTACAACAACTACTGATTACACGTACAACTATATAAGTTGGTTCTCCCTAGGTGAGCTATTATATAAGTATATTATTATATTATATATAGTATAAGTTATTAGTTTTGTGAAGTTGCACAGCAAACAGAAATGGATTCTCTTAGAGGATCATAAAGGCATAGCAAAGAGCTGACATATGTTTGTGTTTGCCCTTCAACATATGATAATATCCATATTCCTTTGCCGACACTGGCAGTGTTACTCTGCTATGACTGTGGGAGCAAGTGCGGGTTCTCTCGCTGTGCAAACAGGCTCCCCTGGCCGCGTTGGGTAATTTAATAAAACCAAATGCATAGCACATGTTCACCTGCGCAACCCGAGAGTTAAACCGAGCCCTCAGATAGGAGGCACCTTTTCAAAACAAACCTGCACCCCGGCCACACACTCTGTCTTATTGCATTCCAGTGGGAATGAGGAGCTTTGTCTGGCTGAGGGGGACACTCAGATTTATAGTCCAGCACAGGGGCATGAGCGTTAAGGGTAGGCTGAGTATATAAACTGCCCATGCATACATCAAAGACAAGGCTCGCTTCATTACAGTGCGATCAGGCCTCATATCTCATTCTCCAAAAATGTAGTTCTGGCAGGAGGATCTGCAGCAGGACTGGATCAGTCAGGGCATGAGAGAAGAAGTCCAATTCTTCCCTAGCATATCAAATACCTTTGCTGGGTTAGCATACTGAGAATTTGTAGTTTCAGGGCCACGAGCGGCAGCAGCAAACACCTGCCTAAGAGGTGAATCACACGGAGAATGTAATTGCTCTGACATTTCCGAACGACGAGCTGACTGCTCTCAATAAGGGAAAAGCTTGTGCATATATTAGCAATCATTTCAAACTTTCAATTACACCTAGTCTGACTCAAGTACTGCCAGTTTCTTTCTTTCAGTAAGCTATTGCCACAAGGTGACTGCCATGATTATAGTTTTTTTATTTGTAGGTGGCAGACAGACCTTAAATGCCCTGTCTCTTAACTAGTGGTTTGCCAGGCACTTCAACATCTGCGCCAGAATTTTCTTGAAGAAGAGTACGATAAAAGTACGAATTTGAGAGAAATGTGGAAAGACCTGGGACGTATAACAGCAGCTACTGGTATTTATAATAAAAATGCCATATAGCACCTTTCTTACAGAAGGACTTTGCTTCTTGTAGGAAATTAGATCAGACGATTTATCTCATAAAAGCTGTTTCAGTTGTCCCTTTGTGGTGTTTTTGATGGAGTTTCTGCTGTCTTTGTGGTTCTTACATCAAAAAAAGGTCAATACTCTGGACGTTCCAGCATGACCTCAGAGCAGACCTCAAGAACATTTCGAATGTACACTTTGTGGGTGAAGGGACAATACAACAAATTACCCTTTCCTGGAAAACACACACTAATGATGTCACAGTTCTGTAAAGCGTACTCATTTTCCCTGAGGTCAACGTTTGCCACAAACTGTCAAAAAGCTTTACATTGTAATACAATAACAGTCTTTTAAGGTTCTTTTGTCATTTCTAAAAGACTTCACATCGATGTACCTGTTTGTTTAATTCATTCAGTTTGAACACAATTAATGAAAATACTTACAGTTAAAGAAAGCAAGGATTTTAATCTCTGGTTGTATTTCTGTACTTTTTCCAAATGTTTGAGACTTGTAAAAGCCCACACATGAACATTAAAAAAGATCAAAGAGATCTGAGGTTTAACCTTTTCTAATGTGATGTCAGTCCTGTCCAATTTGCATGTGGGATTGGGAAATTCTCAAAGTAAATTTTTATTATATTTAACACAAATCTTGGTTGTTGTTTTTTTTTTTTGTTTGTTTCCCCATCACTTACATACAGCCAAATGTAGTGAAAGCTCTAGAAACCACGGCTGTTGCTAGGGAAACTGAAGAGAGACAGGAGAGCTGGAGGTGGTGATCATCTGTCACTAAGAGGACTCCAAATGCACGACTGCTGCAAGATGGGCTACCATTAGCCTCTCCATCTCCGAAAAATGACACAATATCAGAACTGCATTGTATTTTGGGAGAGAAAAATGTGTACATGTAAGAGGAATTGTAGGCAGGAACGTGACTAAAAAACATAATGGTGATAGGAAAGAAAAGTATGAGATTAAAAAAACCATTCTGATAATAAAAAAAAAACAAAAAACTACTGAACATTGGACACTATAGATATAAAGTCTTGAAAGAGTTCTGAGGTGGTGAGAGGCATGTCTGTGTGTCGGTGTGTAAGTGTGTCACTCTTTAATGGCAGCTGAGTGGGCTGCCATACATTCTTTTTGCCTTATTCACAGAGTCTGCGTAGGCGGTTAATTCATGCTTGTATTCAAAAGGTTTACCTAAGACGAAAACATTTTATTATACGCTCTCTTTGAAATCAATGACTAATTGTCTTCTCTTTTTTGCTTCTCCAAAGCATGGTCCACTTCTTGATTGCAGACTTCCTTGTGCAAAGGAAGGGGGAGGGGGTCGTGACAAAGAAAGGGGAGGTAAGCAGCGCTAAGCGAACACCTCCAGGCTGCTGGCCTTGATGTTTAACCTGAGAGGATTCTTCCCATTCTTCACCTTAAAGAGAAGCTGGGCACTGGGCCAGCTCCTGACTGATCAGCACATGCACAATCTGAGAGTCATTCTGAGAGAAAGTTCAGTCATTACGCAGTAACTTTTAGAAGCCATACTGGACTCTGTGTTGCTGCAAACATTAACATGACAGAAATCTGAGCCAACGCTGCATGGACACGAGCCTGCTGATCAAGTACAATTTACGCTATTAGGAATTCTTATGAGTTGTCTTATGAGTTTTTTAAGTGCCTCTGATCTGGCTGTTTTAAACCATTAAAGAAATTATGCAAAATGACAAAGCCTTTTTCCCTTATCTCTACCTTTGAATGCCCTAGGAACTAATGAAAATGACACATCTTTACATGAATACCAGGATCTATGAATAATCAGAAATATGCAAATTGCAAGCATCCTCTAACTCGCTTGCCACTCTGTGAAAAAAAAGCTAACCCTATAACTTGTATTAATCGTAGCTGGATTTTAGCAGTTATGTCTCAGTTTGCATTCATCCTCGAGCTGAAAGCTCGTAAAGTACTGAGAATTAACCACAAAAAGTCCTGAGCTAAACTTTTCCTATAAGGAATGACGTAAATTGAATTCATTAATTTCACACCCCAGGATATTCACTTTGTATAAGGGATTAGAAACACATTAATGGAGGTGTATTGTACAGCTCCTGCCTGATTTATGATGGGGTTACATTCATAAGTTTAACGTATACATGGAAACTGATGAGTTTAATATAGTCTGCGTGGGTCCTTCAATAAGTAATGCCCCAGATTTTTTTAAAGGCATTAATATATATATATATATATATAGACAAACGTCCTTTTAGGTCCTTCAAAGCTGATGTTTCTTCTGCACGCCTATGAAGTTTAGAACAATTCAGGCAGATGGCAGAGCCGTAATGAAGTGTCAAAATGGTGTCTACATACGACTCTCGTTACATGCTGTTATTTAATTCTTGCTTACGGAAAAAGAAACCGTGGTGAACGTCCATAAACGTTTGTGTGCAGTGTATGGTAATGATGCAGTTGATAGGAGTACTGTTGGGGAAAAAAAGTTCAATTGTCAGGAAATGCAGAAACAGACCCCCATGATCAGCCGCGCTCAGGATGTCCTGTCACAGCCACTGCTCCAGACATTCCCGGCAGGGAATACATGCTCTCACACAACGTTGGCATATGGCCGTAGAACGTGATGAAGACTATGTATAAAATTAGGACATGTACAAGAAGTGTTGATTTATATTGTCACCAAATTCTGACTCTTTAGAATAAATATGTTCTGAGAAAAGACCTTCTTGTTGAAAATACTTATACAGTACATTAGCTTACATTTGGATAGAATCATTGGCAGATACCTTATTTTATTATGAAAAACCTCATGCAATTTAGTGAGTAAAGCATTGAAAGTGAAAAGTGAAAGAAAAACACTTACTCTATTGGTGAAATCAGGGCACTAGCATAGCTGTTAAGGTAACTGCAGCCTGTGTTCTGAATTACGCAGTTCCTGATTTCCTTTCAATTGACTGTTATAACTAACATTTTTAGGACCCATTTGGGCATATTTGCATTAATATTTAATTGAGCGACTGTAAAGAAAAACACGATAAACACAGCAAAGATCTTCAGTGAGCAACCACTGTTATGAATTTGAATCACTGAATCATGAATTGTAAATCGAGTTTCAGCTGGAACGAGTCACACGTTTCGACTCATACAATTTTAAACAAGGGCACAGAGAACGGACACAAAATAGTCAATTGCTGTATGTTTACCAAATATAATTCAGCTCTTGATTTAAGTCGCAGTTTACCTCAAATAAAAATCAAACACATACCAAAAAAAATGTATACAAAAATAACTTTTAGATGGACACGCCATCCAGAGTGTACCTCTACCTGCATCCAGTGAATTTTGACTTACCAGGATAATCAGGGGTAAAACTGGATGCAGCCTGGTTTTTTTTTGTTTGTTTTTATTTTTTTTAGGGGAATTGAGTAAACTGCAGATTCCAGTCTACAGGCTGAATTGACTTACGACTGTTGGATAAGTTCAAAAAAATAAAACGAAAAATGAATCCCAGATTTTTTTCCCACAGGCCACACTTTTGAGTGACGACTCGCAGCACATGTGTATGCTACACAAATAATACACACAGCACATGGAGACACAGGAGCATTAGAGTGCGGTAAATGAATGTGTATAACTTGATATAATTGTGACTCAACATCTTTTTTGCTTGCTTTACTGTCTTTCCTAAAATTTCCGAATGGCTTTGTGAATTTGAGTACAATAAATTGTTGTTGAATCCGCCAGCAATCAAATGCAATCAATAGATCAAAAGTAGGGTAAAAACAAGACCAGAAAGAACTACAAATATGCAAATGGTTTCCAAGAGCCACTCACTAAACAAAACTAAGTCACAACCACACACGCTTCAAAAAAAAAAATCATGTTAGAGTTGCCCTAACATGCAGCCTAGTTTGATGAATCATGAAACATGAATACCATAAAGCCCTGCATGTTTCAGGCAGCCACATGGTGCCCATGCCAAAAGCAAAAAAAAAAAAAAACCAGTGTAATTGCAATTACAACCGAAGAGCAAATGAGACATCTATACTGAAGTTATCAAATTATGTGAATGAATGTGACTTTAATGATACCCTGGCCGTGAGGTGTTTTTCCAGTCTTGTGCTGCTCATTCATTGAGAGGGACACAGAATCTCCGATGGCAAAATAAAAACATATGCTGCTTAAAGTCGAATGCTGTGCATTCCAGAGTGACGGGAGCGGCATAGCCCCTGTGCATGCTGGAACCAGTCTTTCAAAATAACTACTTCTGCCTACACGAATGCAAATTGTGTCATGCTTTAATAACTAATAACTACTGTGTTCAAAGACAAAATACACTGAGTAATGTGTAAAAGCTGAACATGTTTTCATAAGGCTTATAGTTGGAATTTTTGCGGTCGACCTGTTGCATTTTGTTTAAGATTCATGTCATGATTATGTATAGGCTGTATAATTACATAGAGAGTTTAGGGGGCTGTATTTACATTAGAAGAACAAACTCTGCTGAGTACATTTCATGTCATCAAGCTCCTCTTGGGGTAAAACGAGAGAGCCTGGATAATGCTGGTACTCATTTGGCATGTGTTTCTTAAAAAAACTGGAGAACAGATAATAAGGTAGAAGCGACAGTAATAGTGATAAAAAAAAGTTCTTTTAAACCTGTTTTTATGTTCTTCAGATTAACTCGGATCTACATGCTACACCGAACTCCCGATACACAATAACATGTTGATTCCCTTCATATTGTGCTATTCACTTAAGACCCAGAGTGGTTCATGAGCCTGGTTCATCTCAATATCCCTTTCTAATGCATTCCAGTTGTTTTTTTTCCTGCAACTGTCACTTCTGCTCATTTGTTAATTGGTTAATGGGACCACATCGGGACGCGATCATTTTGGTCCTAATAACTTTTCGAAACGATCTACAACACAATGTATAGGTACTAAAAACAAGTTCCTACTCAATTCCAGTCAACGTTTGAAGAACTTATCCAGTGTGATCTGACGCCTTCTCTTGACGGACTGCACTAAAACGGAATTTTGGTCCAAATAAGCAAATAAAATTACACGTATATAATAGGATTTGTTTCAGTAGTTTAGGATTCGGTCCGAATAAGCGGCTGGTCCCATTAACCGGTGGTCCAATTAACCCGGATTCGACTGTATATTAAAAATGGCATAACTCTGAGCTGCCAAAGTCAACACATCAACAGCGACAAATTTCGAATAATTTTAGCAAAAGTAAACTGTATTTTCATGATTTAAAAATGTGTGAGGCATTCGCATTTCCCACATGCTACATAGCATGTAGAACACTGTTAGCGTAGCTTATAGTAAGGGAATAAATATTTTAAGGGCCAGCAGTTGATTTGGACACTACTTTATACCAGTGGCAAACAGTGAGTATCCCTTTTGTTAGACACCTCCCTGAATCAATTGACCACATAAACTCAGGCTTGACTTTATATCATTAGGCTGATATAAAGATAAAGTCAGTGACATAGACTGTGATGTTTATTTATTAGTGATTACCACGTAGCACCTTCTTTAGTATTCAGAGAAGGTGTTAGATCACTATGGGCCTGCTCCCCTAACAAAAATCATGTATCTAATTTATCGGATTTCTTGTCTTTTTCTTAATAGACTTGCATTATAGAACCTTCAAAATTTTATCAGAAGAGGCATGCAGCATGTAGATAACAGTTTTGATTGGTTAGTAGCACTCTCAGGCAGATATGCATCGTATAGCAACCACAAAAATGCATTTAATTTTACTTTGTTAATGAAATAAATATTCAGATGATGTTTTTCATACAACTGTCTCACAGCTCCAGATTCCCGTTTCAGTCCCAACATTTTGACCGTCCTGTGTGCCGTTTGCATGTCTATGTGTCCACATAAGGTTTCTTTCTAGGCACATCGGTTGCCTCACACATTTCAAAGAAAAGCATTAGGTTGATTGATCACTCTAAATTGTATGTATGGGATTACCGGGGTGCAAAAGGAAGTCCCTGTAAAAAAAATAAAATAAAATAAAAAACAAATCCAAAACCTCTACAAAAACAGCAATAACTGCTACTAACAAATATAAACTTGTTTTTTTTTTGTATTGTGATTTGTTTTATTAGTTGAGGTCTGAAACAGTGTATCTTCATTGTTCTTTTGACCAGTTGTCATTTACTCATTTACTCCATTATTTGGAATTTGTCAGTAAGTCATAGAATAAATCAAAAAGGTTCATTTTCACTCAAGCACATACAGTACAGGACCTACAAATAGTAAGACGAGATAAATGGACCACTTTGTAAAGCTGTATGAGTGAGGGGTCAGGCAGTGGCTCCGGTGGGTTCCTCTGTCGCCTCACAGCGAGAAGGTCCTGTGTTTGTTCCCAGGTGGACTGACCTGGTACCTTTCTGTGTGGAGGTCTGCATGTCTTCCTTGTATCCATGTGGGTTTCCTCCCAAAGTTCAAAGACATGCATGTTAGGTTTACTGGAGTCTCTAAAGTGCCCTAGGCTTGTGAGTGTACCATGCGGACCAGGGAGTGGGCACCGGCTCTCAGCGGATAAGAAAATGAATGAATGCATGAGCATACAATGTGTAAATAGATGCAACGAAAAAATTCTGTGACTGAGTATTCTACTGATTCGGTAGCACTACTGAAATCATAGTTACTTAACTAAAATCATTATCAAGCTTTGAAACAGTTCCAGATCAGTCAGAGCTCCCTTATGAGCCAAGTACTCCCAGATCATGTGACTCATCATACCATATAAACTTTAATGACCATGTCACATACATTCAAACAGGAGGGCTTAAAAAACACTGCACAAAGTGCCAAAGCAAACAAAAGTTCAGCAGCATTTTGGTCGCTGATGTCAACGTGCTGTGTGAGTGACAAAGTGGTTTTAGCAATGACGATTACATATGACGTTCGTTTGTCACTAACCAAGAGGTCAGTGTGGCAACGCTTATGTTTGTTTCACACACACACACACACACACACACACACACACACACACACACACACACTACAGCAGGCTTATGCCCTCACATGCCGGAGGTCTCTGTACCAGACAGACGAGCAGCAGGCCTTCCAAAGTCAACAGAGGTGATCAAACAACACCAAGTGGTTGGAGCCACAGTTATCAGTGGCATATATCTGCTGAATAATAGGGAGCTTTAAAGTGCACAGGGCTAGAGCACAGCTAGCCTGATTGAGTCCACAGAGAAACAAGCCTTTTGTGGTTTCGGTGCTGGTCATCAGAGAAAGGTCAAGTTAAACCAGCACTGCCTGACCTACGATATACAGTAAGCAGTACATCAAAGGCTGCAGATATTTCAGTCACTGTTTATTCAAGTGTGGTCTGAGTGACATCTTACTTCTACTACAGCCTGTCAGCATATGCTGGTCAATAATGCATTCGGTCCCTCCTAACACTCATAATGACAACATGACAAAATAACAATTCTTTGCCATCTAACTGAATAAAATATTTTCAGAAACTCCAAAGCAATTCAGTAAGTTTACTGGGACAAAAAAGTGACACTGCTGTAGTGGATCAGCGCCACTCTAAACCATCATCCTCGCTGTAATCAATGCCTGGCTCCTCTACAAGCGACTGCAAAGCTTGCAACGTTCACAAGAAAGAAATGCTGAACAGGAGAAGGTATCAGGTGCAACTAAAATCGTCTCTCATCCTGGCAAGAATTCGTTTCTGTTGTGTGTCTTATTACGTCATGTGTCTTTTTGTCATTTTATTATTTTAAGTCATAGAGAGGGCGACCATTTGTTTCACCAGTGACATCACGGAGCGCCTTGACATCCATGACAGTAATACCACAGAGACCTGTGACTGCTCTGGGGAGGTTATGTGTAAAACCAGTGGATGTGCACAAGGACACGATGGCACATTTCCCTGTAAAAACAGAGGGAGGCAGACACTGCGATAAAGGCTACACTAATACCCTCTGCAGGAAGTGTGGTGTGCTTCTATGCTTTTCAGATGAAAGGACCTGCTTTCTGGAGTATCACTGTATATGAACACGTGGTTATCGCTATTCTCCCACTAATCCAGGTTTCACCTTTGTGTCCTGGGTCCACGCCGAAGCTTTTATTCTGTTTTTTCAGCCTAATAAATTTCGATTTATAAAAGTATGACCGCTGTGGGATTATTATTATGCTATTTACTGTTGCAGAGCTTTGCAAGTAATATACAGTGCAAATCAACCCTTAGTTGTGCAGTATATTTGATTTGACAGCATGAGTGCAAATACATCAATTCTGCTCCCATCCAGGCCCCATATTGCAACATTTCTGTAATAACTTACTAAAACATTTTTAAAAAGTTTGCATCAGATGCCTCTTTTAGCATCATCAGATAATTTTTAGATTTGGGTTTCACAAGGTTAAAACTCAGCAATAGTAACAATTAGCAGTGTAAAGGGACAGTGTAATGTTGCTTACCACAAGAAAAAGGAAGGGGTAGCACTGGCACAACCTTCTGACAGACTAACCAGCCATTATCTAAGTTCATTGCTCACAGTCAACTTACATTACATACTAATTTTTTGTGAACATATTAAAGAATCATTCCTGGTTACTTATCACTGTAAAAAAATGCAGCAGATTACAAGGCTACTTGTTTATGCTTATTTTTTATTTTATGTTATCTTTTTATTATGATCTTTTTGTTTGGTACCAGTGTTTTTAAACTATAATTATAAATCATTTACAGTATTTATGGAATTGAATTCGTATGTGACATTAAGTTGGCCAAGGAGGTTGTGCACCTTTTTAAGTTTGACTAAGGTTTCTTTCTCATGATATAAATATTTTTCTTAAGATTTTACTGTCACCCCTGGCTTGCTCAGTTGGGACTCTGGTCCTAGATTTAGAGTACTATGCAAAAGTCTTAGGCCACCACTAGATTTTTTGTATTAGCAATGGTATAATGACCATGTATCAAATTTTGTCAACGACTGGAGTCGAAAAATTCGAACTTGAATGTTAAGTCAGACAACAGCTCATCTGTTGTTGTACAATTTGTTGTAGTTCTCCTCTAATCTTTCATCAATGTTATCAGGTCCCTGCCTACGGGACGCTGCTGATTGGACATTTGTGACACGGGGTGGTCCAAAACCCCAGCAACACTGCTGTGTCTGATCCACTCGTACCAGCTCAACACACTGACACACCACCACCACGACAGCATCACTCCAGTGCTGAGAAAGGTCCAATACCCAGTTACCTGATCTGCGCAGGGCCATGGGGGCCATGGGGGCCTGGGGGGTTATAGAAAAGAATAAAGGGGACGAACAAAGTGTTTAGAGAAACAGTATGAATACAGTCTGTAATTGTAGAACTACAAAGCACAGTGACCACTAAAACCTAAATGAAAGATAAGCAGGAAATAAAGTAAAAAATATAGAATTCATAAGACTTTTGGACAGTGCAGAATGCAAAAAAAAAAAAATCCAGATTTTTCTATGGCTGTTACTGGATCATTTTAGAAAATTCACATGTCATGTATTCCATCTGAGGCTTAGTCAGGTCTATGGTATCCCTGACCTAATTTGTACCGGACTGATAAGATAAAGGTCAATGGATCATTAGCATCTATTAAAGAGACACTCAAAGGTGAGACTCAAAGTGCAGGACTTTGTTATTCTCATTTAACACCCAGCAATTGAGCAAACTTTTTGACAGTGTTCATTTCTAATAGTAAATGAGGAGACTAATGTATCTTTACTGTATTAGCCTTTACAGCAAGCCTGGAAGCCAGTTTCTCTGGATTCATCCTTAGTGGTTCCATTAAAACACAAAAACTCAGCAGTTATATTATATCGCAGTTATTTTCCCTGATTCTAACTCTAAAAATGTAGATGTAAATCCTGAATCCCAATCTTTACAGTTCTAAAATGTTATTCTACCAGATGTAGTACTAAACATGTCACAACTATAACCAGAGAAGCTAACTGTCGTTTAGAAAGTGACCTTAAAGGTTGTGTTCCCTGTTCAGCACAGTGCACCACTTTGTAGGGCGCATGAGTCTTGTTGCTCAATAGATAGACAGGCTGGTGGGATACGGCCGATCCACTGAGGATCAGCTGATAAAGACAGAGGCCCTGTTTACTCAGAGAACGGGAAATGATTCTGTCGCTCGCCTTTCATGCTCCTGTAATCAAATTGTATCAAAGGGCATTCGGGAAAGAATACCAACGATAAGCGTCCCTCCCCTTCCATTTTAGCAGTCAGAGGCCTAGTTTATCAGTGCGGCCAGCTTTGAAGTGATCCTTAAGACCATAAATGTGAAATGGTTATAAAGACATTTTTGAATATTGACATCCTCCACACTCCATGTCTGTATGGCAATCAAGTCTTTACCTTTCTGGCCAAGACTGGATTGAACCACTTATCACTGGTACATGGATCTTTTGGGTTAAGTTCATTTGGATGGGCTCAGGAGTTATCTAACACAGTACTAATCAAAATCAAATCTATTACCATCTGGTTTAGCCGTTTCGTGGTGATGTCAAATGATCATTCCTAGGGAAAACCACAATTGCTTTATTCGCTGCAATTTCCTGTAAATACTCCCACTGAAGATTCACAAATCAAAGGTTAATAGATGACATGTGATCACCAGCTGTTATCCAGGACCTACCTGCTACTTGTAGCAAAACCTTCCTACGAGGTTTCACAATGTTCTCAAATTTTCAGCTCTCAGCCTCTTGACCAGTACCATCTTCATATTCTATTGTCATTTCTGTATTTACACCCAGAACTCACTATTTTCTACAATCGCTTTATTCTTATATTAACAAATACATTCTCATCTTCAGCTTCTTTTCTGCTCATCCATTTCAGGGTTGCGGTGACAACCCTGCCAGAAAGCAAAAAAAGGTTCAGGCAGGGATCCCTATGAGAAGGTGGCAGGCTTGTGTGGTCTGGTGATCTCCAAGTCTATGTCACCAGGAGCTGTGAGCTCCTTTTAGGGTTTCCCAAGATGAGTACGTCTGGAGTGAGATCCAGATAAGTATGATCAATTCTTACAGAAGTAGCCTTTCATACAAATGGAACAACACAGCTCACTTTGCCCAGGAGGCATGTGGGACGCCCGGCCTGGCTCAGTAAAAAAAGGCAACATGTCAACTCCCCATGCAGTGCCCAATCGGCGCAGGGCAGGGCAGAGTGGCCCCTGGCAGAATGGTCCATCGCAACAGAAAGTGACTCTTGGCTATAAGACAAATCTGGCATGTTGTATATACTTCTGTTACATTTTTAAAGGGTTCTCTGCCAGGTTCTGAATCTGTCCTGCTTCAACTGCAGATTCATCTTGGACCTCAAAATAACTTCTTATAAAACTAAAACCAGGCATGAATTTACATTCTGTATGGTGATCGAGATAATGTCGCCATGACGCATCAAGACTCAAATCTTTATCACGGTTTGCTTTTCAATCCGCATGCAACTAGATTGTCTCAGCATGTGGCAAAAGGCAAACAATGGAAGTCTATCTTCACAGTGTCATCCTGAAATGTCATGTGCTTGTACGCTATGCCATCACATTTTCTCCCTTCTCCAAGCTCCACAGCCTGTCTCCTGAGCCCACCTCTAGATGTTTTATCCTTGAACCTGTAACAATGGCAACAACATCAATCAGAAGGGAAATCTGAAAGCTAGCTGCTCTTGAACCAATGTGGCGAGTGTGTGTGGGCTTGTCTAATGAGCACACACTCTTGGCTCCTCAAGCTGATGGAGGCTGGAGGACGTCCACACAGGCTTGAGCTGAAGATGACTTGGGTTAATGAGGGCTGGTGAAAAGCTGCCTTCTGCTTCCTACACTTCACTTTATTATGCACCGACACAACTTTAGTGCCTCTCTTAGTACTGGATGCTAGATAGATCTAGCGCAAGAAGGTGACGGTATGAAAAGGAATCAGCAGGGAGTTATTATGAGCATTAGGTTGTGCATCAAGGAATTGTGAAATATGGCTGAACGTTTGCACCAAGTAATTAGACCTATGTATTCAAGCTGTGGTGAACTGATAACGCAGAATGTGACAAGGGCAAATCAGAAAGGAAAACAAATGTGTGTGTGTGTGTGTGTGTGTGTGTGTGTGTGTGTGTGTGTGTGTGTGTGTGTGTGTGTGTGTGTGTGTG